>JBBPRM010000110.1:0-29286 GCA_038092995.1 Xerocomus minutiporus | reverse complement strand
CTACGATAGTAAGTGACATCGCTTGTCGCAGCTGTCGAACACAACTCAGGCGCTTGACAGCAATGGGTTGTTACATCACTAAACATGGTCACCCTACGCGCGACTCCAACTTCATCCGCTGGGAGACCAAAGCCACATCTTTCGTCCACCGTCAATCTCACATTCTCCTTTTCTCACCAGAGTTTGTTGAAATCAGGGATGTGCAGACAGGTTTGCTGAAGCAAGTGATCGAGGGTGTCGATATACGTCTCCTCGTCACAGCACCACCCGCACACGGACCTTTATTGGTCGCGATGCGGGGCAACAAGGATGATGAAGACGGGATGAGCGATCGAATCGTCGAGCTTGTAGAAACTGCGGAAATCACGCCAAAGACCCCGGGAGCGTTTAAAGCCGCGGAAGGGCTGTGGGACGAGTGGGACATGTAATCTCTAGCAACTATCTTACACGGGACGGATGACCACATGGAAGTACGAAATCATGTAATTTATGCCGCATAGCTATCTTTTTAATACAACGGGTATAGTTTCAACTCTGACGACACATCACGGATGTCTGCGGTCCACAATACCGACCTGGCTTATTACTGGTCATTTGATATCGCTGCTATACTTGTAGGAACCGCTTCCTGCATCTGTACAGGAGATGGCAATATCATTTCAATGTATCGTCTCGTAAGATGGACCCAGATCATGAGCGGCGGTAAGGCGCAGGCAAAGAGGACGGCGGCTGCAACGGGGGGCGACTGCACGGCAATAATAAGCTGAAAAACGGTCATACATAATATGCCGAGAAGGGGGACCGCGTGGAGAAGTCTAGACAGAGTGGGATTATGCTACAGGGTAGAAACTAAACTATAATGCCGAATAACAGCCTGGAAGATAGCGCTTACCCGAAGAAAACCAGCGTTGATGGTGATATGGAGGTTGATCGTATACACAAGAAGTGCCAGAGTTATCGTTCCAAATAAACTAGGTGGTGAAATAGCATGGACGCTATCGCCAGAGTTGTTAGCGACGCGCCGTTACGATTGAGAAATTGCCAACGTGAGGAATGCCACGAGCTTTACAATCGAAATATATACCTCAATGTCGGGCAACACCAATGAACGCGCAAGGTACACACCAAGTTTAATGACACTTTCCGCAATTCCTCCAACTCTCTTGCGAGCTCGATAGTGAGAGGGGACTCGTTCCCTGAGTTAACTCGTAATGAACGAACCAGAACGCGCGGCGTGAAAATGTCACGGAAAGGCATGGTGAAGTGAAGAGAGAACCCAAGCGAGTCTCTCTCAATCCCACATGCATTTATAGGAAGGAGTGAATCGAACGCCATTTTTTTAAAACCTTCAGCAAGACCGAACACCTAGCCAACAGGGAGGCATATATTTCATCTCCGTGGGCGTAAGTGCTGAGAAAGGGATGAGTGGCTCTCACTGAACCCCGGACTAGAAAAAAAAACCGACAGTCTAGACCTTCAGGGCATATTGGCAGTACGAGCAATCACTTCCCAAAAATATGATAGTCTCGAACGCACCCAATCGAACAGAACCTGATCGTCCAACCAAGTCGTGACCAAAAGACTAGATCGGTATCCGGACGTCGAACATCCGCATTATGACCCATCTGTGAATGTAGGTCTAGACAATGTTACCGGTAGAATGGCTACTCGCTGTGTGTTGCAGTACTGCTGAACTGGATTCGTTCAGATTATGACATGGGCCTCGAACCTCTCGTTAAGCGCTAAAACCAAAAGGATCTACGAATGCAACAGCATCGAAGGTCTAGGCCGCCTGTGCAGAACAAAGGAACGACAACGAACTTTGGCTCACCCGGTTCAGAAGTGTACAGGGAGAGGCGCTTAGGTTTCATCATTATCGAAGCAGTGATTATTCGCTGCTCACCCATTTTGGCCAAAGCCACGTTCTGGCTCAAGCCTGAAGAGCCCAAAAGACAAAAAAAGGACCCTGCACGTGCATCATGCCACGGAATTCTATAGACGCCTTATCTCCGTGGCAAGGGCACGACATTACCAGTCCTGAACGGTCGGCATCCCTCTTTCCAATCCTCATCTCCTTCACTCTCATGACACGAAAAGCAAAAACTCAGGCTAACTCGAATCAGACCGCACCCGCACCCCCCAAACGAGGAGGTCGGACCAAGCGGGTCGCTGAGAAGGCGTCGGCAGCTCGAGCGGTTACTGTTGACAATACGATAGGTTCGTATGAGTTCTGCCAGTGATCCGGATATCTCCACACCTAAGCAACATGGGAGCTGACATGTGAGTCACAGACGCAAATGCAATGCGTTGGATCCCAGCTGAAAACAACGGAAAAATCCTGTGCATCGCCTTCAGGCCAGATGGGCGTCACCTTGTAGGCGGAGAGAGTTCAGGTTACATTCGTCAATGGAAGGTTGACAGTGGAGAGGAGTTCAGTCCATCGCCGATGAAATCAAGCAGTGATGTCTATTCTGTCGCCACGTCAATGGATGGCCGATGGATAGTCAGCGGTGACAAAGGAAACAAGGTCATCGTTTGGGACGCAGTCACTCACCAAAAGGCGATTGAAGTTTCAGAACACACCCATTGCGTCAATGCAGTCGACGTGTCGAGTGACTCCACGCGGATGGCCTCTGGGTCGCAAGACTGTACAGTCCAAGTTTTCGACATTCAATCTGGCACCAGGGTCATCCCGCCGCTGTGGCACGCCGACTTCGTTGTCGGCGTCAAGTTTTCTCCAGACGGCTCTCAAATCGCAACAGCCACGGGTCAAAACTATGTGCATATCTACGACGCTTGTTCGGGAAACAAATTATCCGAAATCACGATTCCTCAATTAGCTGTTCCGCCAGTCACACCGCTCGCCTGGTCTTCCGATGGCCGACGGCTCTTTGTTGGCGCCATTGACAAGATCATCTCCTTTGATAATACGTATACATCTTATCGCTTAGAGTGGCAGCATACAAGCGCTATTAGCGCTTCTATCGCGGTGCATGGTCGATTCATCGCGTGTTGGGCAGGCAACTTTACCTTATTTTGGGACTATTCTGCATCGCGGCAGCTCGTCGGCCAAACAGAAACCTTTCCTTCGAGCGATTCTCTTAATTGTATTTCCATATCCCACGACGGGAGGTACCTTGCATGCGGACGGGACAGGGGCTTACAAGTTCGCAATCTCGCTGGTTTTCTCCCCCCAGCTTACCTCAATGTACCCCGGATTTCTCGGATTCAGCTCATACAAGTAAGTGGTGCAGTGCTCGAATCGTGGAAGCGGGAAAATCCGTCGGACACGGAGTCAATATTGTCGACAGAATTTGCGCAGCATTCCAGTCCTAACCATCATACGCTTGCAGCGAGATCTCTCATACGCTCACGTTTGAGAGAATGGGGAACAGCGATCGAGGACGCAGAATTGGTAACTCTTCCCACGTGTCCTTCATATTTGTTCACTCAAGTCTATGTACAGTCCCTCAAAATCAAACAATCACCTATAGGCCAGATCTCAAGGTCACTTGCCCTCATTGGTGCGGGTAAACAGGAAGCTGCACTCGATGACTTTGACTTCGTGTTTCATGGGGCAGAGTCGAATGATAACATGCTTCTGTTGGTCATCAAGGTGCGTGTTTGGCATTCCATACTTATGCGTTACGACCAACTTGACGTCTCATTCTGTTCAGTCCATCCTGATGTTCATGTGCGGCCAACGTACACAAGCAATATCACGTCTTCATCGCTTGATCACTGCTTCCAATCAAGACCATTACACTCTCGTGTGTACATCATCCAATGGCAAACAGCAATTGTCATCGCTGATGTTGGTACTAGGTCCTTGTCAATATGTACCTGAAACAAGGGGACTATGGAAATGCAGTGAGGACACTCGAACTTGCGAAGCCTTTCGCATCCCAAGACTCTGATCCCTTGACCACAATATCTTTCGTAAGCTTCACCTCGGTAAGATGTTGTGGTATATATTCACTTGCTTGAAAGATATTCAACTGGGATTTCGATAGCCTTGCGGCCACCGCATGGCATGCCCAGTGTAAAAGTTTGTACACCTCCGGATGCATAAAGGAATTCGGAGAAACACTGGAAAAAATGACGAGCCAGCTAGCGCATGGCAAAAAGGAGGCCACGCGCGCTCGCATTCTGCAAGAGTTAGTGACACGTACGGGTGAGGTGACCCTGCTGGCATGGACCGGCCGGTCGTCCATGTGTAACAGCTGCCTTCCGAGTTCTCCGACCTTCTACAGCGATCGCCCATTCGTTCCCCCTTGCCTCGAAGGAGACGAATTGATGAAACGCACGGATGAGCTACGGTCTGTCATCCCGCTTGGTGATGCAATGATGATCTATGGCAGGGTTACCCGCCTACAGCCTGTACAATTTGCGCACTTCCGCCTCCTCCTCCCATGCATCGTATTCAGCGTGACAAGTCTCGAAAGGGAGCAAGCGGACGTATACCGTGCCGGGACAATTGGACTAGGGGATGTCCGATTCGCAACAGCGGACTCGCTTCCGCTGAAGCATCCACGGAGACTGGTGTTTGCAGACTTGAGGATCCATGGTCTCCAAAAGCCTCATGGTGCGACGGTGTCTTGGGACGATACAGCGTCGTCGGATGCAGAGTTGGTCACGGACCCGGCGTTTACATATGCTGAGATAGACCATGTCCCAGTCATAGAGGAGGTTCCGTCCGCCTCATCAGACACGTACACCCAAGCACTGGAGCTGATTGCCCACTTGGGACAGCCATTTGGTGCGCTGTTGCTTTTGCAACAACCAAAGGGTGGCTACAGGCGAGTTGCTGTGGACCACGAGATTGTCATTCGTGGGATGGGAAACGACGTTCCAAAGGATATTCGTGTGGAGGTGCTGGAGATCCTGTGATTGTTCTCTCGTGCTGTTCTCGACCGTGTCTTGTATTTTCGGGCTTCGATTCACGTATGCACTGTATACTTACACTTGTCGTGTATGTTGTGTTAATTCCACTTACTGAGTTCTGGTCAGAACCGCCATTCTTCCAGACGGGTGTTGCACCTGTTTCATCGTTAAGCGCACTGGCAATTTATGTCCAGCTATCGATTATCATTGCACAGATGCATCGTCCGATTGTCTACTAACCTAACAATATGATGCCAAGTCGAAGCGTCCAAGGACTGGTTGCACGGCGGAAGTCATCAAGAATTTTGAGGCTTGTTCAACTTGTGGCACAAGTGGTATTTCCAACGCGTATGGCTGCACAAACAGAGGAAGCGACATAGGTCTTGCTATGTGTCCGAGAAGTACAGGTGCTGAATCATTGGGGTTTCAACACAACCTAACGCATATGAACCATAACTCCACCCGATAACGGGTGTGCGTTCTGCGGCTAGCGTTGTTCTTTCAAACGGACCACATACTTTCATCCAAGTCCCCCATTCCAAGAAGACCGTCAGTAATACCAGCCGGAAGGTCCTTGATGGGCTCGATGTGACCGTCACGAATACGGTGTTGGAGAGAGTTGATGAGCAAGTGGTTATTTTTCCAGGAACATGGTTGAGTTGTTAGATGTGAACCTTAACTCAGCACGAACGGTCCTGGGGAAGACGGATCCCATAAAAAGGGGGACACATTACCTAGGGGGAGGCTGAGTGGGAGTGATTGCCAAAGATCGTGTTCATTCCGAGATAGGCATGGACTATCGTTCCCTGCCAGATATTAGTACTGCGTTGAGAGGCTTCCTCGAGCACCCGACATCCCCAATTCTCTTGGACAACATTGGATGGATTGCATATTCTGAACGAGCGGGAGTTACGCTTTGAATGCCATGCAATCCCTGATTTCCAGCTAGTAGCATTCGTAAAAGTCGAGCTCGGTCTGATCGTCTGTGCTGTATATGGAGGTTAGTGTACTCTCCTCGACCATGCAAAGAGTCAGCGTGAACATAAGAGACAGCGTCACTCGTAAAGATGAGTGTGAACCACGGGACCAACTACTACGCTTGGGCCCATGGCGTTGTCTGTATCCTCTTATCCTCTGTGGTGCGCACTGCGAAACTTCATCTCAGCGCGTCAGTGTTAGAGTTCCTTTCAGCACGTGACTATCACTATTTGGTAGTCTGTTTGGCTGAAAAACGAGTCGTCGTGTCTTCTAATGACATTCATGTCTCGTCCCCCAACAGTCCTATCGGTGAGCTCGTTCAGATTATCACTGATTCATGTGTCTGATGCCTTTCTTCTCAGTCATAACCATAGTTTTTGGGCGCGATCTGTACCTCCATATCAAGTGTCTCGATCACTCCTGGACACGATTGCCAGCTCACATTTAATCAGATGAATCAATCCTCTGATGAGGATCAGGATTCCCTCTTTGGCTCGCCTCCTCCATCCCCAGTCAGAGGTAGGTCACCATCCCAGGAGCCATTCATCCAAGGAGAAGGAGTTGGCCCCGTGATCGCCGCCCCGAGTGCGGGAGTGCGTAGAAAAAATGTGGGGACCATTGCACTTCCTGGTTCCCATATGTCATGTGCTGAACTACCAGCCAATCTCCCAGCCTTGAGCCTCTCACATCCTCGCCCAAAGTCAAGTCATGATTCGCCATGCACTGCATCGCCCAGCGTCGCTGGCACGTCCACGTCGATTCACACACAGGCAGTGATATCCCGCTCAACCTCCAGTTCAGTCTGTTCCAGGGCATCATCGGCGGTCAGCACTATCCCTTCTACTTCTGCTTCCGTTAGGAAGCAAAGAACTTCGAAAGCAAAGTCGCGAACTCCTCCATCTCCTGCACCTCCTATCACCTTGCCGGGACCGAATGAGCCTACTCCACCAAATTTTCTTCGCTCGCAATCCTCGTTACTCGGTCTTGCAGGTCTAATAGGTAGTGTTAAGCCTTCGCGCTTATACACCCACGGACCCCAGCCCACTGCCACTCAACAACATTTACCCCGCGGCTCGACACCTACTCATCCAATCGTGGTTGATGACGATCAAGATGCTCAACACACCGGAGAACGCCCTCGCAGTCAAGACCAGACGCCACAGCGTTTGGATCAATTCGATCCAGAGATGTTACGATCAAACATTATGAATTCTCTCACAAAAGAAAAGAATATTTTCCCTGTGCTCGAGTCCTTGATTCAGCTTTTCGGAGCCGAACCACACGTTCCTTCCGCAAGTCCTCCACCTCACCCATTCGCGCGGCCTTATGGTCACGGCATCTTTAATGCGCAATCTACTTCGCCCACACTTCCCGTCTCTGCTGGTGGTGATTCAACAACACCCACTGCTCCACCCCCAAAACGTCGAAAGCTCAAACACGTGCCCGCTGGGGCAGCTGATTGGGATATCCCCTTCCCGTTCGCCGCTGGTGAGGGTCCCAGGGGGTATCGCGATACTTGGGCGCAAGACAGGGCCAAACAACTTACGACCCAATTGCTAGAACTCGTGCAAAGTGCCACTAAAAGAGCCGCTATCAAAACTGCCAAGAGTAGAGGAAAGCCTTCCGAAGGACGGGCTAGGGCTCAAAATCGTCAGTCATCCAGGAGTGCGTCTGTGGAAACGCAACCGAGCAACTCCACGCGGATCCGTGAACCTGTATCGCACGCGGACTCCAGCCTGGAAGGAACCGTGACAGGAACCCCAGGCAATGTAACACCGGTGGACAGCCTTCCTGACTCGTTGCAACCACTTGGCGTCTTTGGTTTGCCAGTCTCTGATTCCAAGGATAGAATCTTTGTAAATTCCGAAGGCGTCATCGAGGAAGGTGGTTCGGCGGCCCCTTGTGACCTCGCGGCTTTTGAAGAGTGGTTGGCTCAACTCCAACAGTTCATGCCACTCGACCCCAATGCATCTACCCCAGAGTCGGACTGGGCCGCTCGTTCGTCACTATCTTTGGACTCTACACATACCCCAAGCATCCATTCTCCAACACAATGCGATGCCTTATCGACCTCAAATACGATACAAGATGAAGCGATCGATCCGACTCTGTTGGCCATGTCCCAGCTAGGTGGGTCAGCACCTCGATAGCATTTGCCATATACTGACCAAGCACCCCCAG
Source organism: Xerocomus minutiporus (assembly GCA_038092995.1). Lineage (NCBI taxonomy): Eukaryota > Fungi > Basidiomycota > Agaricomycetes > Boletales > Boletaceae > Xerocomus > Xerocomus minutiporus. The sequence continues at coordinate 21,243 of JBBPRM010000110.1, read as the reverse complement.
GGGACATCTCGCAAGTGTTAGACATCTGCTCAATTTCAACTCCGCCTACGCTCACCCACTCTCCGCGCACTTCGTTGAGCTCCCTCACAGAGCCACTGACGCCATCCTCTGAAGCGTTTGCTGATGCACCACCGAGTACGATAGCTTATCAAGACCATGATCACGGTACGCATCCAAATGCCCTTTACACGAGGTGACGCTGACAAACTCTACCTCCAGACCCCCATGCCAATCAACCCGTCGAAATGAACCCCCGGTTGCGATCTCTTCTGACAGAACTCTTTGAGCCTCTTGGCATCACGTCGGCACAGAAGGGAAAAGCAAGGGCTGATGTGAGCGTCACTCCGGGCGCAGATTGCCCCAATGTGGACGGCGTGGCAGGCGCGGTTTCTACCCATAAAGGTGTATTCGACAAGCAGGCGATCCTTGAGCGCGCACGAGAGCGCCGAAGCCAACTCGTTGCAGAGATTGAACGAGCAAAACTTGAACTATGGGAGACGACCATCGAGAACGCGGTGTTGGTGCATCTTACGAGAGATGGGTCGTTGGGATCTTGAATTCGTACACATTTTTGATGTTGGTCGGGCGTCGCAGGCGAAACGTCGTTTCGTACGATGTCGGTGTTCGGGTGAAATGAGTTGCATTACATAGAAACATTACAATCGTATCCAACCACATAAAAGGTACATACAACATGAGCCATAATCGATATCCATCAAGGATCCCTTCGCATATTAACAGAAAATAGACGACTTCAGCTTTCGCATGCAGAACTTCTTCTCTTGTTTGATCGCCCTTTCCATCCATTCGTCCCAGTATTTCATGTGCGAATCCCACGCAGCCGTCCCCAGTACCTCGAGTCTTTCGCGTTCGTTCAAGATAGCTTGAAGCTCCGCTGCCATTTCCTTTGCCTTTCCCCTGGCACGCTGTGCGCGATATGCGAAACCCTCTGCCAATTCCCAAGCCATCCCTGTAGAGGATCGAGCACTAGTGGTGACCGCCTCCGAGGCATCAAAGAGCCACTTCGTGCCCTTCTCCTTAATCTCCTTTGCTCGTCTCTTTGCGCGCTCGTTATGGGCCCGCAACGTCCCCTTGACCGTCTCAAATGACTCCACGCTCTTCTCCACATACATCGACGACTGCTCGATGAACGTCGTGGCCTGCGTGAGGATCATCTGAGTCTGTCTGGATATCGCCTGGACGAGGGCATCGAGGGCATCAAAGATGTCCTGCATGTCCTGATTCATGATGGTGAGGACGACAGAAGCATATTCCTTGACAACGTCAGGAACGGAAGCGTGTCTCAGAGTAGAGATCGCGTGTGCAGTAGCATCCGGGACTGGAGGATAAGATATGGAGGGACTCGTCTCCGGTATCACAGAAAGTGCCTTCGGCCGATCGTCCGTCGGGAGGACAGAGAAAGGAGGTTGTAACATCAGTTCTTTAGATATTTTCGGACGCTCCGACAGTGTTGGCGGTATTACGCGCCGGATACCGGTGGGGTTCGCACGAGATAGTGCGATTGAAGTTGATTCCGCACTAAAAACCGACAGTGAAGAGTCTTTGAATGAGGAAGGTATGACCACAACCGAACTGTCTAAAGTTGTGGAAGCGGGAAGGCGTTCTCGGTATGGCGCCGGGCGAATCATTTGCCAGAGAGAGCAGGAGGTACAGTTAGCGGAGAGGGTCGGAAGGGTGGGCGAAGCAAATTGTTGAAGTGAAACCGGAAGAGTAGCCCGGACGACCAACCCAAGAATCAGTGAAAGGATAGCGATGCTGCGGATTCTCATGAGTTAGTCACGAAGAACGAGAAAAACGCTCCTACATCGTCAGAGTATGTGTACCGGCCACTATTCCCTTCGATACATTGTCGCCAGACCACAGACGTGAGAAAGCCCGATAAGCGCGCGATGCATCTAGCATGTCGATTGAATCCTGTTCGATCATGGGAGGCCCCTCTGGTCCAGTGATGCGAAGTATTTGCTGTTTAGGAATGTCAACCAAGTCTGACATAGTCCGAGGAGACCTTGTCCCAATGTTGGTAAACTCGGGAAGCTCGCTGGAACATGACGGCAAAACTATCGGTAAATGCAGCACATGTTCGGGGAGACCCAGTGGAGGACATGGCATGAAGACAATTGCGAGAGGACGAACACTGGAAAATTCCACCAAAGCCGGCTATGTGTGGTTGTAGTTAGTCCACTCCTGAAAAACATTCAATACCTACATCATCAGCTGTGTCATGCGATGGAAGGGTCCTGTCGAAAACAGTGATGGTACGGGGGAATGCGCGGTCATGCTCGAATGACCCGGAAACGGTCAACTGGCGCACAGGGCCCTGCAAGCTCTCGAGGTCGACATCAACGGTGACTCCAGCACCACAAGCAACTTTTTGCACGAGCTTGTTGATGATAGACCACTTGAAAATGGCGGGAAACCCAAAGAGGAAAACCTTGAGTTCGGGCCCGGATGGAGTGGGAATTGATGTTGATTGCGGTTGGGGTGAGAGCATCTGAAAATCAGAGGGCTCTCTGTCATCAATACGGCGTGCGTCCGTAAGAGCAGCCGAATAAGGGGAAGAGGAGGCGAGGTCTGAGTTGAGTTGGGTTTCTTCAGGAGGTGTGCTAAGAAGTTCTCTGCACGAACTAGTGATAGGATCCGGAAAGGATAAGCGAAGATCACGAGTAGGGCTATGGACAGTGGAAGCGTGGAGAGAGCTAGAGCGCGACGAGCTAAGGGTGCTGATCATGCTTTGGTCAAGACCCTCCTTGACGCGTAGCTCTTCGGGAGAGGGATCTCGAATATGATCTACGTCAAATGTACGAGGATGTTGTGATGGTGATGCCACGTGGGGGCTGCGCGCATTGGACACACCGTCGTCGGCGCTGTCTTCGATGAGACCTTCCCAAGCATCAACTTCTCCATCGCGAGAGCTGCCATAGCTCAAAGATGAGCGCCTTGACCTAGAACGAGATGGATCCTCATGATCTGTCTCTCTCGTGGAATAGATGGAGTCATTGTCATCGGAATCCCTGTCTGTGCTAGCGATGTCAAGCCAGTCTGAGTCTGAGTGACTGTCATGTTCTGAAATGGTAGAATTATCAGTGCGAATAGGCATTGCTGATGAAGTTGGTGGACGTCGTAATGAAAGGGGTGCGAGGGCTGCCGGGTTTATGTAGCCACCGTCTTTGGCTCTGTTTGACCCTCAGACTAGTCAAGCACAGCCATCCCAAACTAGTGCTGCTCCTCCGCCATAGCACTCACGACTCACCTACCCAAGACATCCTTGAAGACCTTTAATCCAGGTGGTCTCTGATACACCGTGTTATGCGGTCGTTGGACTACTTGTGGCGCCGCGTCCGGATATCCCTCTGGACATCCTTCTCTGGGGAAATATTCTGCGAGCGGCTGCAGTTAAATCCTTGAGACTCGCAGTTGGAGACACCCGCGTCTTGAGATGCGTCGCGCTCAGCGTCTCATCGTGCATAATTCGTCCTTTGTCAGTGGCATGCATCTTCTCCCAGGCGGTCGTTGGCTAGTCGCCCTTCAGTATGAACGGACTGTAAAGAGAACACACGTCACACTCTGGTCGACGAGTGACGCGAATGATTACCACCGATCTTCACAACAACCGTCGCCGGTTGCGTCCGATACTTGCATGCTCATCACCATGAACTGGAGCAAATCACGATTGGGATTGCCTTTACATGCCGCACTGCCGAGTAAGTATTTTGTACTTGTCGTTTGTGCTGAACTAGTGGTTAACGTTCCAAGATTCATTCGTGGATATAATGTATATTTTATAGGGCAACTCTTCAAATCGGTATTCTTTAATATTTGAAGCCAAGCTGGATGAACTTTATTCCATAGGCCGAATAGCTGGAATGAAAATAAATGGCGAATTATGCTTGCGGTCTTCGCTCCCGTATCTTCATCGCAGGAAAATCAGATTTTGTGTGTCACTGTCGCTCTCGAGTGTCTAGATTGGGTAAGTTTGAAATCTTCCTCAAGTTATTTGCTGATAGATGAGATAGTCGTTTGCATGGAGTCGTCTAAAAGTTTTTCGGTGATGTTTTGCTGTTGCGCGACAGCATGCAGCGCACGTTCGTTCGCCTATTTTTTATGAGCTGCCATCCGTCATTCTCGACCACCTGGACTAGATTCCCCCATTTGTACCGTGCACTGGTCAGGAAGGCTAGTTATCAAAAAAATCGCTGAAAGTCAGTGCTTCGTGGTGGTACAGACTATTCATTGGTCATAATCCATGGGCAATGCAGAGGCTTGTTCTTTCGCCATTTTCGAACACCCCTCCCACGCCCAATATATGGATGTCAAAAATTCGAGTATCTATCTCCTTCGTGTGTCGTTCGATGGGAGTATTCAAGTGTACACCCACCCCTGCCATCCTGTCCTCTGGGGAAGTTCGATTGTCTCCGTCAGGCAGGCAAGCGGTTTGGCTCAGCTCGGTTGACTATACTGAAGAAGGCACGCTTGTGAGGTTTGCTCTCGAAAGGGAGATTGGACGCGGCTCAGCCTGGGTCTTGTATCTCTACATGGGTGCCATCGTTCTCGGGGCCACCCTTTAATCCTCGTGATTTTTATTCTTTTGTGTTTGACGAAATTTCGTACAAGATGGCTGTTAGTGTACCACTATACATGTTGCACTCCACTAGCGTTACTTGTCAGAATGCGACACTTGGCACGTGAGCGGAAAGTGACTCAAGTTCTGTAACGTGCTGATCCGAATCGCACCCTCATTCGATTTAAACAACACAAGCAAGCCTTGCCCATTTGGCCCTTTGCAAAGCTACCAAACATCCGATAACTCCAGAAGCCCCGCAATCCTCTGCGTCCTGACGCTTTCATTCCGATTGTCGCGTTTGTGATCGATCTGGGACGTGTCTCGTACAACTACTGACTCCATCTACGGAGAATATATTTGATGGAGCAGGAAATCGACCGCTTTGTGCAGGCAATATTAATTGCCATCGATCCGTCACAGACCGCACTGCATCAGCAAGCCCTCGAATACCTCTCTGGCATCCAGCAAAATGTGCACGAAACGTGGCGTCTAGCTTTGACAGTATTCGTTGAGAGGGACACCCCAGGACATGGCCACAAGTTTCCTTCTCAAGCCAGGTTTTCGTCCTTGCGCATGTTAGACGAGTTTTTTGATGACCGGTAAGCTTGCACTGATCCCATTGCGTCCAGAATTGTTCATCTTCCCAATGTCGCACATAGGTTTGAACTACTGGACGAGGAGACATTCCGAACAGTGCAACAGTCCATTTTATCTTATATACAATCCGAATACGTGTATGGTCCTGCAGAATCAACCGCAACATGTGCGTCCTCCCTGAACATATGCTCCTCCATCTAATCGTTTTCACTTCTATCAGTCTTACGCAACAAATTTTCGCATACACTTACACTGTTTTTTCTCTGTACTTACGTGGAGCAATGGCCCACGTTCTTTACCGACCTATTCTCTCTACTCCGTGTTGCGGACTCAGGCTCCCAGCAAAAATTTAACCGCCACGTGTCCTTGCTTCTGTTTCACCTCATCCTTGAGATATCCGGAGAGGTCGCAGATCAAACCATCAAATCTGCACGGACGTTCAATCCTGTTCGACATACACGGGATGCCCGTGTGAGAGACGCAGTACGAGAACGCGATGCCTCTTTAATTAACGAGGCCGTTCTAACTATCATCGCTGACGGTGCTGAGCGCATAGCGAACCTACGAAAATCAGATGACGCGGACTCGAAAACCCTGGCCGAAGTGGTTGAGGTCATTGATTGGGGTGTGCGAACCTTTGCATCTTACGTCGGTACGTGATAAATGCCACAATGGGGAACCCTGGATGTTCATTATCTGCATAGGTTGGATTGATATCAACTTGACTGTGACCCCTACCTCGGTTCCCTTGCTCTTCACTCTTCTATCTGAGCCGTCGCTGCCTATCCGACTGGCGACATCTGTTGCTCTGCTCCGGATCGTCTCGAAAGGCTTGAAGGAGCCGCAAGACAAGTTGCAGTTGATAAAAGTGCTCTCTCTTGGGCAGGTCATCGATGCACTAGAAACCAAAACACGTGAACAACAAATTCAACGTGGTTTAGATGAGGATGAAGGCGAAGAGTCGTACCGCGAAGCCCTCGGAAAGCTCCTGAATATGCTCGGCTTAGAAATCATGAAATTGATTGACGTATGCGCATCTATTCCATTGAATCAGTCATGTCTCTCACGACCCCTAGGATTGTCCAAAGCCCGAAGTAGCAGTGGAAGCTAAGCGATTGCAAAGCCAAGTCCTGCCTGTCATGTTGCGCTTTATGGGGGACGATTATGACGATACTTGTTCAACCGTGTTCCCCCTGCTGCAGACTGTGCTTGCCAGCGTATGCTACTATTGACATTCATTTGATCTACAACTGACTTCGGTCTAGTATAAAAGGGCTAGGAAGGTATCTTCAGATCCTTTAGACGACGCGACTAGGTCTTTCCTAAACTCACTATTGGACGTCACTTTGCGAAAAATGAGATGGGATCAAAACGAGGACCCTGACCTCGACGAAGATGATGCTGTAGCTTTCGATGATCTTCGCAAGGTATTTGGCTAGTCCTGTTTTTCCGCAGCCACTAATTTACTGAAATTTATTGAAAAGGATCTGAGAACATTCATGGATTCCATCTTGACAATAGAACCCGATCTTGTCACTACAGCCGTTCGAGCGCTAGTGCTCACTACCCTCTCAGCATATAGCAGTGGTATGCATGTGGAATGGAACGATGCGGAACTGGCCGTGTATCTCGTGTATATCTTCGGAGAGATCAGTAAGAGTATGTAACGTAAATTTCCCCCCAGTAACGCGCTCACGTCCCCCTAGGTGGCGGCAAAGGTCGCGCTGCGTTCTGCTTAGCACCTGCGATACTTAAAGAGAAGAGAAGGGATTTCGACTATTCTGAGTATCCTTTGACTGCTCATGGCGAGATTTTGTTGGCACTCGTACAGTCTGGGATCTCGGCATATCCACATCGTGCGGTTGTCATGCAATTTTTTGAGACCGCAGCTAGATACGGTGACTTTTTCAAGATCCGTAAAGACTGTATATTGCCAACGATGGAAGCCTTGGTCAGTAATCGGTGAGGAATATGTTATCCATTTTGGGCACATCGCTCAGATTTTGCAAAGGGGTCTCCACAATACAGATGAATCCGTTCGGTCACGGGTGTTCTATCTCTTCAACAGATTTATTAGAGAAGGCAGGAATGACATCTCTCCCGAGCTCGCGATCAGCCTGCTCGAAAACATTAGGGATCTTCTGGTCATTCAGGTCGAAGTGCCGAAGATTGAAAGTCCAGAAGATGATCCGCTCACGGAAGCTATCAAGAATCCCGGCATATTTGATTCACAACTGTACATTTTCGAGACCGTAGGCATTCTTCTCTCCTTGCTGTCCAAGACACCAGAACAACAAGCGAGTTTACTTCTATCAATCGTCAACCCCTTATTGGAGGACTTGTCGACCAGCATTTCGGTGGCCAAGGGGGACAAAGACGTGATACCCGTTCTGCGCATTCATCATACCATCATGGGGCTTGGTAACATCGCGAAGGGATTCCCGGATTACCCTTCCCCTGTTCCGGCAGGATACACCTTTGCCCCCTTGGAGGTATTCCGACGAGTTGCACAGGGCATTCTCCTCTCACTGGAAGCTATGAACACAATACAGTGCGTGCGAGATGCGGTAAACTCGTTCCTCGATATTTGAAGACCCCTTCCGCTGATATGTATTAGACCCGACATGCATTCGCTCGAATCATAGCAACTACTGGGTCCAACGCAACGCACCTCATTCCTGCACTAATGGCCAATCTTCTTGTCCATTTTGAGCCGCCGGAACTTGTTGACTTCATGAATTTCATCGGACTGCTAATCCACAAGCTCCAAGTGAGTTCGCTATATCACGTGTATGTCCAACTAAATCACTTGTGACGCAGAAAGACATGTTTCATGTTCTGGATGAGCTTCTTGGGCCCCTCAATGCTCACATTGCCCAGTTGCTATCCCAGCCGGTTGCTGGTACTGACGACAGTCTGGCACATGTGGATACGAAGCGTTCATACCTCATGCTCCTGAACAACGTAATTTCCTCGGACCTTCATAATGTGTTCATTTCCGAGCGTAAGATGGCCTGTCATAACGTATGCCATGAGCCTCACTCGTTTTGACAGGGAATAAAAACTCATTGGAGTCCCTCCTTGAAAATGTCTCTCAGTTTGCGCAAGATATCTCCGACTCGACCAGCCAAAAGTCTGCGTTCTCGTTCTTCGGACGCTGCGTACAAGTTTGGTGTAGCCCACGACCGTCATCGAACGATGCGAATGCACCCAGACGACAAGCTTTGCCCGGATTTGAACGTTTCGTCTATGAACGCTTAGTTCCTGCAGCATTCGCGGTTCTGTCTTCTCCCCAGTTTAATCCCAAAGACGGACAAATGCTTATGGTAAGTCGACCAAAGCCTTGGAGGGTCTGGATTCTCATCATTCTTACCGAAGGTCCTGCTGGAGATAGCCAATTTCTTGCAAGTGGTGTGCAAAATTAGGGGCACGGAAGCCCACGAATTCTTCGTGAACGTGTTCTTGCCGTCCCAAAATTGGCCGCCGGACACGGCATTGGAGTTCGCCGCAAAGTTGCGTGATTTGGACAACAAAGCATTTCGGAAATACTTTTCCGAGTTTGTTAAGGCGTCTCGTTCTCAGAGTGTTTCGTAGTATACATTAGGTTTGTGTTGGTGATAATGAGATGGTGATCGAAGGTGGACGTTTGTTTGGCAAAGGCTTTAGAATTTAACAAAGGTAAACAATGATCCCAATTGAGGCTACAAGAAGTTGCACTGATGGCACAACATATCGTCGGTGACTGAGGAATGGCATCAAGTGGGTCTCTTATCTTAAAGTCTGTTTCTCTATCTGACACGGTCGTATGAAGCTCGCCGTGCAACGAAACCTAAAATCGTGGGTAGCCAGATCTTGCTCAACGCGTCGCACCCTGACCGTTCCGTCCACACAGAAAGCACCACGGAAGGTACGCTCCCTGGGAGATTTATAGACGCTTTAACTGAGAAGCTGTAGCATGAGGCCGAGGTGTCTGCAGAGGAGACATGGAATCGTCTATCAAAGAATATACGCGAGATCCACAAGCACAACGCATCCCAGCTCTCCTTTGAAGAAAACTATCGGTATGCGTATAACATGGTCCTCTACAAGAGTGGTTCCATGTTGTACAAGGGCGTCTGTCAGCTTGTGACGGAGAATGTCGAAAGGCTCGCCGAGGAGGAGATCGTGCCCACCTTTCCTAGTCGCGCCAGCAATGACCCGATGCAGCAAGGCCAAGAAGCTGAATTATTGTTGCGTGCTCTGAGACGGGTGTGGGATGATCATACTGGAAACATGTCAAAGTTGCGGGACCTTCTCAAGTACATGGTGACTTTCTTCCTTGCGTCAACATATGACTTGCTCACGCCTATCAGGATCGCGTGTACACGAAATCGAACGATGTACCCGAGATATGGGACGCGGGATTGGACCTCTTTTTGAAGTGCATTATTCGTCCTCCGATACGGGATCACATCGTTTCTGCCGTTCTGACGCTAATCCAGATCGAGCGGGATGGCTATGTGATTAGTCGCTCGGCAGTGAAGGAGTGCGTAGACGTCCTCCTCCAGCTAATAGTGGATCACGAAGGGAAGACAGTCTACAAGAGGGACCTCGAACCAGCAATCCTATCCGCCAGCGAAACTTTTTACAAAGCCGAAGCCCAGCGTCTCGTGTCCACTTGCGATGCTCCTGAGTATCTACGGAGAGTTAGTCTGACACTCGTATGGCTGCTGTCACCTTACTGAAGTCGTCTAGGCAGAGGGTCGGTTCGAGTCTGAAACATCGAGAACACATCACTATCTCTATTCCCAAACCGGACCTCCGCTGTTCAAGATCCTCGAACAGCATCTTTTGTCCCAAAACCTGTCCACTGTCATCAGCATGCCTAATTCGGGACTTGACTCGATGATCGACATGGGTAAAGTGGAGGACCTCAATCGTCTCTTTCGACTTTTTACAACGGTCGCCACCGGCCTTCCAACGCTGAGGCGAGCGCTCAAAGATTCGGTCCTACGCAGAGGCAAGGACATCAACCAGTCTTCTATCGCCACCGACGTGGCGGAAGATCCTGACGTGGATGTTGACGAGGCTGACGCAACAGCAGCCAGCTCAAAGGGAAGGGGAAAGGCCAAGGCCCGTGCTCAAGGCTCACCACAAACTTTGACATTGGCGCTGAAATGGGTGCAAGCTGTCCTAGATATCAAGGACGGGTTTGATCGGTTATGGAAGCAGGCCTTTGAAAGCAACCGAGAGATCGAGGGGGCTTTGGACGAGGTATTCATGCATGGTCTGTCGATTTCTTGTGCCAACATAACTGCACAGGCTTTTGAAGACTTTGTCAATCTTAACGCGAAAGCTCCCGAGTTCATTTCTCTGTTTATTGATGAAAATCTTAAGAAGGGTCTTAAAGGCGTAGGTTGACATCGGCCTTTACGACTATTGCTATTCACGATCGCTATTCAGAAAACAGACCTCGAGATCGACACGGTCCTGGACAAGACGATCACTGTGTTCAGATATATTACTGAAAAGGACGCCTTTGAGCGTTACTACAAAAACCACCTTGCCAAGCGCTTGCTTTTTGGAAGATCCATTTCTGATGATGCGGAGCATGGCATGCTAGCGAAGCTCAAAATCGAGTGTGGCTACCAGTTCACACAAAAGCTGGAGGGTATGTTTAACGACATGAAGATTTCGTCCGAGACTATGCAAGGCTATCGACAACAGCTGCAAAACAGACCGGTAAGACGAGGAAGGTTCAAATCCATTGGAAGGCTTAGTTCTTTTCTAGCCCCCTGAGGTAGAGATGTCCGTGACCGTCATGACCTCGACATTTTGGCCCATGTCACATATTGCTTCTACCTGTGTCCTTCCAGACATCCTGTCCAGATCCTGCAAAACTTTCGAGCACTATTACCTTTCTCGACACTCGGGTCGAAGATTAACATGGCAGCCATCCCTTGGAAACGCGGATGTCCGCGTGCAGTTCAAAGCCCGGAAACACGATTTGAACGTATCGACGTTCGGCCTCATCATCCTTCTCCTTTTTGAAGACGTGGAGGAGGATGGTTTCTTGACATACGAAGTACGTGGGTTAGCTATCGACCGTGGAGGATCGATGCTGAGGTCCGGACAGGAAATCAAGTCCACGACATCGATACCAGAGCACGAACTGCAACGCCATCTACAATCGCTTGCCTGTGCCAAATACAAAATTTTGAAGAAGCATCCACCAGGTCGAGATGTCAACTCTGAAGACTCTTTCTCCTTCAATAGTGGTTTTACATGCCCGATGCAAAGGATCAAAATTGGCACGGTATCCGCCAAAGTTGAAACCACGGAGGAACGAAAGGAAACTCGGGACAGGATTGATGAAGAGCGGCAATACCAAACGGAAGTAAGGAGTTGTTTGTGCTGGTACCGGTGTATGGTCTGATTGTCATCCGAAACCAGGCTTGCATCGTCCGAGTAATGAAGGACCGAAAGCAAATGACTCACAATGATCTTATCAATGAAGTCACTCGGCAGCTGGCAAGTCGCTTCCATCCTGACCCTCAAGATATCAAGAAGAGAGTTGAAACGTTGATAGACGTGAGTTCTAGCGATCTGGTTAAACTAATGTACCCATTGACTGGTCTAGCGAGAGTATCTGGAGCGTTGTGATGACCGCAAATCATATAAATACCTGGTACGTGGTTGGTTCCTGCTCATGGATATGATACGGCTCATACAGCTATTCGACGACAAGGCATGATCTCAGACAAACTATTCACATGGTTCAGTAGCTAGCATTGTCGAGTAGTGGAAATTATCATGTCACACGAGTTGACCGACCACACAAGCAAAAGAAAACAAATCAGAATTTGCTACATATCAACGGTTGTCATGACATGTAGGCTCAGTGGACAGTCACAGTAGGGACGAATCCGCCACCGCAACATCCTCCGAGACTTGAATGGCCTGGGGTAATTAATTTGGGCTAAAATACGAGACCGCCCGAGTGAACGGGAGATCTCGTATAACTCCGGTAACTACTGATGCTGGTGCAAGGGGACCCAACTCGCAGCCGCGATCCCAACGCAGGCTGCCTCATGCAATCCACCTTCTAGTCCAGCAACTCGTCCACCTGGACTTGCGTCGCACGTCAGCGGGATTGTCGCCACACAAGAGAAAAAAGGTGCTTACTCTTCACCGTACCGAAACGGCGAGCCAGATCCGGAAGTATCTCATCGACGATGCGACGTGTTAGGTCCAACAACATCAATGTTGAAAAAGTCAGCAGCTGGCCCGTAGGCCGCCTCCCATCGAACTACGGGCAGGGTTAGCATGTGCGACGACGATAAGACGCTGTGACCGACCTTCGGCTAGCGCGACACACAGTCAGCGCTTAGCGGCTTTTATACAACAAGTCAGCGATCTGGATGTCGTCGATGTCGAGGGCAACTTACCACTCCGCAGCCACACCGAAGGGGTTTCCCAAAGAGAGAGGGTAAGCGAGCGAGTGAGGTATTTATACTGACTCAGCTGCCTTAGGGCTGGTCTCTCTCACGGTTAAATATGGCAATCACTATAATGGGATATCTAAGACACGCAAGTGCTACAACTCGTCTCTCTTGTGGACTTCAGACCCGTAGAAAACTTCCCCGAGTTCTGTTGCAAAAATGAGCCACGAAGTTTTCCCGGAGATAAAATTGGGCTTACTTCGTCGCATGTCTGAGCTGAGTTCCATGGGGAGAACGACATTGTACTCTATAAACAAGTTACCATGCCCAGACTGTTCAAATAGAGGCATCCCCTCTTCCTCGAACATTTGCACATAGCCTGAATAATTGTGTCAGAGAATTTCAGAGAAAGATCATTCTAGGATTTACTGGGTTGTGTAACACCCGTTCGGTCAATTTCTACCACATGTTCGTCAAGGTGCGTGATATTGCGCTTGAACCCTAGTAGGGCCTGTTAGAAAAGGGTGAGCGGGCGCTGTATACTGCAGAGGCATGCGGGAACACATACCTCATCAATACCAATCGTCTCTCGCCAGTAGAGCGTGCTTTCCTTCCTCCGCCAACCGCCCTCCTCTTGCTTACTGCGCACACGCAGAATGACATCACCAGACTCCCAGTCAGGACTCTCGTCTCCCTCACCATCGAATACGACCTCGTGTCCTTCAGGCATACCGGGTTCGATGTCCAATGTATAGTGTTGTACGTGCTCAACAACTTTTTCGCCCTGGCAATGTGGGCATTTCTTCACGATCACAGTCCCGCGCCCACCGCACTCGTTACATGTAGTTTGGCTTTGTGCGAACATGCCGGGAAATATTTGTTGCTTTATAATCTTGACACCAGACCCTCCGCATCCGCTACAAGTGTGAATATCGCCATCCGAAGCGGCTCCGGAACCTCTGCAATGGTCACAGAGGATGTGTTTTCTCATCGAAAACTAACGTGGATATGTCAGCACTCACAAGAAACGAGCAAACGGAAGAACGCACGTCAATATTAGCTCCCTTGTACCTAGGGAGAGTAAGCTTCTCGTAGGGACGTGGTTACGAATAGAGACACGTACATATCGGTAAGAGAGACCTCGAATTCCATCAGTACAGTTGGCCCTCGGCGTGCTTGTTGTTGTTGTTGTGCAACTATAGCGCATTGGTGAGATGAATCTGTAATACATGAAAAAACTCACATCCACCACCAAAGAAGTTGGCGAATATATCAAGAGGATTGGCATGGTGTTGTTGTCCACCCTCATGTGCACGCAAGCCTTCCTGTGTACCAGTGACAAAAAGTCAGTATACGTCCGAGGCAATTCAACAGTTATTCCACCTCCCCATGCCGGTCATATATTTGCCGTTTCTGTGTGATAAAAAGTGTGGGTCATTTCACTCCATGCAGGTACTCGACTTACAGTTTGGTCCGAGAGCACTTCATAAGCTGGAATCACCAGTCAGTCTTACTGCCGTGCATACCACAAGGAATGATCGCTACCGTGTGCTATTTGGACAAACTTGTCTTCTGCGCCTGGATCTGTGTTCTTGTCTGGGTGATATTTGCGACTAAGGCGCTTGTAGGCTTTTCTTATGTCTTGCTCCGAGGCTTGTTTGGACACTGGACAAGACTTGTCAGTCAAGAGACATATTGTGCCGTTTGGTGCGCGCCTTGGACTGACGCTCTAGTGATTTATAAAGATCCGCTGCGCTGACGAGGACGGAGAGGACCAGCAGAAAGAGAAGCACCAGGGCGGACGAGGCCGGCATCACTGGCGACGAGACAAAGGGTTAGGTGTGAAGCTCATTACATGGAGACACGTATATCATGTAGGCACGTGACCGTACTTGGATACGCTCAACGACATCATCCAGTGGCCAATGTTGGGCCGACCGCATCTTTCTCGCAGAGCCCTCACTGCGACGGGTCGCAGACACTATTCAGAGGCTGCCGCAGTGCTCCCGAGTTATCACTCAAAAGTCAGAGGTCGTCCATGTTCGTTGTCTGACTAGTAACATGACTTTAACTCTCTTGTCTTTACAGCAATACCTTTTGCTTTCTCGCCAGAGGATGCAATCTCTCATATCGGCATCGCTGCTTCAATGGCGGGCTACGTTGGTCCCTCGCGCAAGGGACAGCCCAACGTGTCGTTGACCACGGTGGTTGCCTCTGTTCTCGCCAAGTTTTTCCCAAAGAGTGGTTTCAAGTCTCTCCGACCGACGCGCATACAGCCTTTATACTTGCCAACCTGGTTCGTACGTGCTGAGCTCGAGGCTAGCGCCTGGCTTTCTTCAGAGTCTGATCCCGAAGGATCTCAGGTCTGTCGTCTCATTCTTTTGTAGATCTAACCTTACATCCTGGCAGAGTGAAACCGTCACAGTGCAGTTTGAGGATTTGTAGGTTCATCTGGACAGTTATCCTCCCGGTGCTAACATTCACTCGATAGGTACTTGCCAGGTATGCCTACGTCCATCGTTTGCCAACAATTGTGTTTCACTTAACATAGGATTTAGCATGGATTTCGGCCGCGTCCTGGTCCGCAATCCTCCGACACAGATTGAACACGCCAAGCCATTCTCCCCCGGTTTAGCTCACCAGTGGGGACTCGATGTGATGTGCCTCGGCTACAACGCCCTGCCGTTCGATATACTCGATAGAGCTCGCACACTCTCCTACACCGATGCTGTCATCAACGAAAACATGCGCTTCAGTCCGCAATCAGTCAAGATGAACCTCGTACGCAACCATATCCATTGAGTGATTCTTCATTCTCAGCTCTGGATAGGCTGCTGCCTACCCCGTTCTTTTACCAGTGTACCTTGCCCAATATATCTCACGAGAGCCTTGGCCACCTGTGACTATCATAATAGCGGCTCATAGTGATCCTGTGAGTACCCCATCGCATGGGCCAAGTAGATGTATCCAAGATCGTTTCCATCCCAGGATGTCCATTATATCCATATCCCACATTCAGACATTGAGGACAGTATCCGCCTCCCGTTCGAAGAGCTCGTGGGTGATCAGGACGACTACATCGAAGTTGGCAACCTTCCGGAGGGGGCCGATGTCGATGCTTTTGTGGTGACTCCAATGCGTGACAATCTCACGGATGAGCTCTCGTCGTGGCTGAGTGACAAATTTCAACAACCAAACGCCCCTGCTTCCATGATGGCTGAACATCCGATCGACATGGAGGATCCGAGAATCCGCGAGTGGACGCGGGAGGAATTGGAGCCTGTCTATCGATGGCTACATATGGGCCGGGCACAGTCCTTTTTCAAGTCCATTCTCAAGGTAAATAATTTACTTTGGACATTAATCATGCGCACACTGAATAATAACATAGAACATGAACTTGGACGATCCTCATGTCTCACTCAGGTCCTCCCACGGAGAGGAGCCGCCGAAAGCTCTGGTTGATCTGTTCGAGTCCGTCCTCAAGGCTAACCCGGAAAAGGCACAAGAGTGGCACGAACTCCGTGCCGCAGAAACGCCCGAGTGGTGGACAAAGTGGAAGCGAAGTCAAAAACCGCAAAGGTCCAATTTGTGATCTCACGCTATCTTGCATTCTCGCCAGGCGCTTGTCGATGTTATCCAATGCTTGCCCAATAAATACAACAGTCCTTTCTAACTAATCAATCTTTCGTGCCCACTTTCTGCCGGAAGGCGAGGCAGTGGCATTTCGAGGAGGAGGAAGTGGAGTCTTGGGTGGGACGATAACATCGACCTTCTGGTGCCTCGCCTGTGTCCAATCCTCCTTCTCATGTACTACGCCAATGGGTGTCTCTGAGTATATCTCCTTGTCATCTTTGCCCCAGTACAACCACATCTGTACCCCAACGATAATGTTTAGAATGAGGGCCAGGGCAAACCCTGCGGTGACGATGACATCGCCAACCTCGGTGGCGGTGGTGAAGAGACGCGCGAGGCATCCCACAATTTGGGAGACCACGGCAAACGTTGATAGTTGGCCAGTCGACCTGGAACGAGCGTTTTGCATGATTTGAGGGAGTTTTGAAAACAATGAGAGTGGTAGGGTAGCGAGTTGGAAGAGTGCGAGTGTTTCCTTGGGGGCGACATAGAGCGTAACGGCGGAAGCAATGGTTCCTACAGCTGTGAGGGCGAGTCGACTCACGGTGTTTTGCGCCTTTCTGAGGGGCGTCGAGGGGAAGTAGACGATTAAGAACGTAATGAGTGTATTCTGGAGGGTCAAGAAAAAGTTTTCTCCATAGGTCGAGAAGGGAAAGTCGTTCCTGTAGGCGTACGCTGTTGTGATGGCGTACGAGAGCGTCTCGAGGGTGTATGCGGGTAGGGAGAGGCCGCGGGCAGATTGCGCGGACAGGACTTTGAGAGAATGAGAAATTGTCACGGAGAACAGGGAATTGAGGGCTCACTGAGCATGAGCTGGGGTACCTTCATGATAGAGCCCCCTACGACAATGCCGAGACCCAAGCCCTTGGAGAGCGCGTACTTGAGACAGTCGACATCGCCAAGGTCAAGGTTCCGGACGATAGAGGTATAGCATTTCTGACAAAACTAGTTCGCTGAGGATGAAGGCGAGGTCGCAAAGGTACTTGCCTCGCCAATGATTGCTGTTCCAAGGTCTGCAATGAACCAGGGAAGGTTCCTCGTTATTGCGGTCATGGTGGGTATGGTGCAAGCGATGCAGAGGTAAACGTGGAGGCCGTCTGGATGGATGTGGCTGTGCTGATATTTCCTATCTGCCCATCAAGCACGAAAAAAAATGGCCGAGTACGACCTCTCAAAGACGATCATTCCGTACTTGGATCGCCATCTTGCCTTTCCTTTGCTCGCCCATCTCGTAGAGATATCGCTGTTTCCCATCGAGCAAGTCCAGGCAGCCCAGTATGAGCTTGCCAAGGGCACCAACATGGTCGACTATGCAATCAGCCTGTTCGAACAACTGCACCCCGACGAAGAGGTTCCGCAAGGTCTGTCTCCGAATCCAAGCCTGGTATCCCAACTCAGTTTTCGACCGCAGAGTTCTCTGGAAAGCGAGAAAAGGCCGTGTCGACGAACGAGCGGCTGCAGCAAGAGGCACAGGCCGTCCTGGATGTGATCGAGAACCCAGATGTTGCACAAGCACTGCGTCAAGATAAATATCAAAATCTCCAGTATCTCAAAGAAAATTACAACGTATGCTTGCTCGATATCTTGCCCTCGTGCCCTGCTCAGTGCCCTGCAGGTCACGTTGGAACAAATCACAGCCTTGTACAACTTTGGTCAATTCCAATACACGTACGGAAACTATAGTGGAGCAGCAGATTACTTGTACCACTTCCGCGTCCTGTCCACCGATACCGAACTCAACACGTCTGCACACTGGGGGAAACTCGCCTCAGATATCCTTACAGGGAAGTGGGAAACCGCTCTTGAAGAGCTCAACACGCTGCGAGACATCGTCGACTCTCGTTCACCCTCATCCCTTGCGACAAGTTCTACCGAATCTGCCGCCCTCGCTCAACTGCATTCACGAACGTGGCTGGCACACTGGTCACTGTTTGTGTACTTTAATCACCCTCAAGGGCGTACGCTTCTTCTCGAAACATTCCTCTCGCCTACTTACCTCAATACCATACAAACGTCTTGCCCTTGGATTCTACGCTACATGGCTACCGCTGCCATTCTCTCCCGAAAAACGACCGGGAACACGAATGCCTCGTCGCGTGTACGGCATTCTATCCGGGAGATTGTCAGAGTCATCCAAACAGAAGAGTACCAATATCAAGATCCGATCACTTCCTTCCTCAAGGAACTCTACGTTGAATTTGACTTTGAAGCTGCCCAACGGGAGCTGGGAGTTGCAGAGCGTGTCGTTGCGGACGACTTTTTCTTGGGCGAATTCAGAGAGGAGTTTTTGGACAATGCACGGTATTTGATCAGTGAGGCATACTGCCGCATACATCAACGCATTGATATCGGGTACGTTGGTCATGGACCTTGAGCCGCACACGTCTCATGTTTGCTTCCGCAGGGATCTCTCGGAGAGATTGAACCTCACCAAGGATGAAGGCGAGAAATGGATTGTCAATCTCATCCGAGAGACTCGGATGGGCGCCGATGCCAAGATCGATCTAGAAAAGGTGAGTATATTCACCCTTGCCCGAACATGTTTCTCATGCGCTCTGTGAAGAACGTGATAGAGATTCATCGCTCACCACTCCCAGTATACCAGTCGGTCATTGAAAAGACTCGTGGACTGGCTTTCCGTACCCAAGCATTGGGGGCGGGGATGTTGCAACCTCATCAGACTGCACAGCAAAATTTATCGCAGCCAGTGGAAGGGGCGCGATAAGAATTTAGTATCGATACATTGACCGTGCGATGTAAGCTGATGGTGTAAAAATCTCTCAGCCCTTCTGTAGCCGTTGTTTGACTTGTAAAGTGTGCGCATAAGAATATTACATTGCTTGATGGGACAGTATGACGATTATCTCCAGCATCTAACACAGATCGAGTTGGTGATAGAGAATGGATCTGGAATTCGACTCACAATATGTCATATCCACGAGTGATGATGTGCTCCACTCCGTCAAATGCTACATTGCATCCCCCCTGCAAAGTACCCATCATTTGGTAGCATGCCAGGATTCAGAGGCGTACTTACGAGATGTTCACCAGTCTTTCCGGGGACCTTTGTATCGCGGACGGTAGCCAGTGCGTGGTAGAGATACGCACCGCTGTCCTCGTACCCGCCCTGCACGGGGCGGCGATGGGCAGGAATGCGACCAAGGCTGGTAGGCACCCACTCCATCGTCTCCTTATCAAACGGCAAGAGGTCGTAACGCCCGTTGTGCTCGACCTCGGAGCCGCCATAGGGGACACGACAGGGCGGGGTGAGCGTGGGCCCGATCTTGCATGGGTGCACGGAGTTGTTGAAGATCGCAGAGCCGAGGAAGATGGGGTTGTGGCCGTCGCTGTCGTGGCAGGGCGGGTCTTTGGTGTGTCCTAGGGGAGGAAACGAAGAGGAGGTGTTGAGTGCGATGCGGTAGCCAGACGGAGGCGGGGGTCGCGATGGAGTGTAGGGCGGTGGCGGCGGCGAAGGGGCGCCCTCCTTGCCCGAGTGTTTGTTGTCGTCCGGCTTCATCTTGGTCCTTGACGAGGTGCGAGTTCCCCTTATGGCTGTTTCATCCCACCGTGTTATATGGCCATTAATTACCTTGTTTACCAAGGTCACTACAGCGATAATTGTGGCTGTGGCGTCTCGAAATTTGTTCCCGAAATTTTACGATAGCTCTGCCGAGTTTACCCGTCACGCGTCATCATCATCGTACTGCATTATTGATCACTATTCAAATATTCATCCCATAAATTTCGCTATTCAACGCTATACATTTCTCTGCTTCTCCCACCATTTGGTTGTTAGTCTATCCAACGTATTAAACCGCTCGTCCTCCGCTTGCAAGTATTCGTTAGGATGTATTGTGAATAATCTTTCACCAAATCCTCGTAGCAAGTCATCAGCAAATCTACACATCCACTTTACTACACTTGACATACTTAGATGCTTTCCCCCGTGAATTGCAAGTGGTAAAGTAGCAAAGTGACTCAAGATGTTGTCCAAGCGTGTGCGAAGTGTTCAAGCGTCAAAGACATAAAGCAAAAGGTAGTTAGTGTACTTGAATTGATGCTAAATCATGCTAATCAACCGGTGAACGTTTCTACAACAGGGGTGAGAGCAATTGTAGGAACGGGAGACGCAGGCATTCACGTATGGCTATGAAGCGTGCGAGACCGGACAGTGAGGAAGTTCACCCCGCCATCCCACAGGACGAGCAATGATTGTAACTTATCAGGAGACATAGGGATCCGTGTATGGCTACGAAGCGTGCGAGGCCAGGCAGTGAGGTTTGCCCAGGTGGCTCATCCCACATGGGACGGGCAATGATTGTCCCACTCCACTCACGACTGTTCGCAACGACTGTCGTAATCAGGGTGCTTGATGACGGAGTGGCGTGTGGGGGCAAGCGTGGGTTGTACCATACAATCGCCGAGGGATGATTCCGTTGGGGACTTTGGGTTGGCAGTGAATAGCTGCAGGGCGGCGCCATGGATATGTCCACAAACATGGTCATTTGTACCGTACGATCATTTTGTGGTAAAGTCCTTGATGCCGGAGGACACTGACGAGGGGTTGGATAACCGGCTTTGGGGGTGACAGATACCGCTGCCCGTAAGACGGCCCAGCGGGGAAGGCGAAGTAGTCGACAACACTGCAAACGGGCTTGTAGTGGGCGGCGGCGTCGGCTTCTTTGTCGAGGGGAGGATGTAAGTGGGGTAGGGACCAAGACCAACAAAGTCTTTGCGGGTCATTTCCTCGGGTGACCGGGTCAGCGTGAGCTCCCATTCTAGATACTAACACACCTCCAATAGGAGACAATTACCGGACTGCGGGCGAAACGACAGGAATGGCCTCTACTTTTGAGAGACCTGGCTATGACGAAGCGGAGTTGTAGTATAATCCTCGATGCCACGAGGGGTTTTTGTACCATACGATCACCGAGGGATCCGTTGGAGCTGGTGAATGGCTGGGTCTGGGGTCGATGGGCTGGAACTGTAAGCTATCATGTAGGACGC
>JBBPRM010000109.1:0-29477 GCA_038092995.1 Xerocomus minutiporus | reverse complement strand
GTAGAATAGTATATAAGACGACCTGTACTTTAGGGGATCTAGGTTCTAACTGAGACTCTCGCCCCCACCAACTTCGTCTGGTCTGAGTTCCATTCCTCTCGCGCTACTTCGTGCTTCAACAAAGACCAACAGTACTACTACGACAAAGCGATATGGCAGGCAAGAAAAAAGAGAAGGCGGGCGCTGGCGCAGGAGCCATTGAAACAGGGAATGTACGCATCACATCGTGATAATACGCTGGCGAAGATGATGCTAGAACAAGGGAGACTGACATATGTGAAATAGAAAACCAAGGTAGGAGAAACGTTCCACCTTGACAGTAGGCCTAGCGGAGATGGAAGTGGACGAGTCGGTTACGCAAAAACTGAACCTTGAGGACAGCGCACAGAAGGCAATCATCGGGCATGCGCGACTGGATGTGATTGCGAACAAGGATGAGTTTCGGTTCGGAACGTGGAGCAATCGGCCACTTCAAGTGCAGCAGGTGAGGAGACTGGTGCAATTGTTTCTGACCAAAGGCGCAGACAGGTTTTCGTTTACGAAAGCAATACCACTGGTTCTCTCAAAGAATGACTTGAAGATGGGTACGTACTCAACTTCATACACGCCGGGTGCAGATGCGACACAGGAACTGCCGATACTCGAGCTGAAAAGCGATGCGAAAGGGAAGAAACAGTTGGTAGCGGCGGGTGGTCGGCATCGAGTGAACGCGGTGGAGGAATGGACGAAGGTGCTGACGAAGCAACAGCACCTTCTGGGACAGGGGGACAGTGAGGCCGTACCACCTAACGACATCGAGTACAAAAATCAAACGCGTAAACCGAAGAAGGACGCGCTGCAAGAGACACTGTTGCTCGGAGGACAGTGGATGGTCGTACTGTACGACAAAGGTGAGTGGAACTTAAAGAGGAACGGGCAGAGATGAATGCGCTAGGTTGGTGCGTTGCGAAAGTCAAAGTCTTGCGGGTGATATTAGCGATGCCATCCACGGAGACCAGCTGTGGATACGTACCATTTATGACGCGGAACGTCTTCAGTCTCATGGTGAAGAGATTGAAGATGGTCGAAGAATCGTTGAAGGAGGTGAATGAATTATTCTCCATCCGTACCCTCTCAGATATCCCGCATATCGGATACCCTATATGTCGAACTTACATGCATTTGGTTCACAGTATTGCCGATGGTGGGAGTCATTAATCGACATGGTTCCAGCTATGGGACGGTATTGGACGCCCGGTTCGGCAAGCGCGTCTGCAGTACGTGTGATCATGTGCCATCGGGATCTACAAGAAGCTAACCGTCACCTGGCCGTGCGTGTGGTGAGCTCTATGATAAAAACATCGACTGTCCTTTTATTCAATTCACGAATGATCTATACATCGTATACATCGTCTGGAGCGAATACGCGTCTCTCGTCAACATGCAGCTGCAGCTACACAACCTCTCTGTTCCTCCCCGCATCACGATACAAAACAAATTACTATCTACGTTCGGCGTCAACAGCAAAGGTCATATCACGAAAGAACTCAAGGAGGCGAGGGCTGCGATTGTAGTGGTGGCCGCAGGGAAGAAGGACACGGTGACGACTACAGAGGCAAAGGGGAAGGAGAAGGAGAAAGTCGTTCATAAGAAGAAGCACAAAAAAGGGGTTACCTCTGATGACAACAATGAGAACGAGGAAGACGGCGACGCGGTTGAGGATGACAGTGCGTGGGTCAACAGCGAGGAAAACCAGGAAAACAATAGCGAGAACCAGGACGACGATGCCCGGGAGGAGCGCACCCGACAACACGATGACGAAGCACCGCGAGTTGAACCCTAAGCACGAAGAATGGGCTGAGACTGGTGCGTGTCAGAACATAGCTCATAGATCTCGACGAATGAAAAGATTACCTTTGCTACGCCGCGTTGGTGTTGCAAGCGACGTCTCACCTCCGCTCGAGAAGGCGCCACTGCTGCTTCGCCGCATCAGCCAACATGTCCACTCGACCGGTCCTGGATCATTGTCGTTGTCGTCAGGCAAGACAAGGAAATGGCAGGAGCCAAAAGCGAAGGCGACGAGGATGAAATGGTGGTGACAATGACAATGACGATGACGATGAGGTGACAACCGCGCTAGCGGTCATCACATCGTCGTCGTCGTCGTTGTGCGAGACGAGGCGAAGGCGATTTGCGTCGTCATCGTCATTATCACCAAGCCCACATTGAATGATTCACCAAAGCTTCGTCGACATTGGTTCCTGCCAGTGTAGGTCATTCTGACCAGATCTAATAGCATTTTAATTGTAGGATTGAAATATACTACTAGAGTGCTACTAGCAAACAGATGCTGCTAAATCAACAAAGTCTTCTCGCTCATATAGGCCTCAAGGTACGAACTGGCTCCTATAACAAATTGGCCACTAGTCTAGATAGTGCGTTGCTTCATTGGATGCGCGTAAACCAGATGTTGTGACAACAGGTTAGTCCCATATCGTATGGAGATGTCAGAAGCTAGAGCCGGCACGGAGTAAATCATCTCAGGAAAAAAATCTTGAATTTCACTATTTCATTCCTGAGCAGAAAGCAAGCCGGACAAACTTTGAAGTCTAAGTCGAATATGAGTAATTGTCATTCACTGATCAACAGAGGGCTTGAATTGGGTGCGCAAGGATAGTTGTACGCCCACCCGACAGAATCTGCAAATCGGCGAGTGAAACATCATTCCTTGGTCACACAGAATTATTAACTCGGCGGTACGGTGCAGCCTTCTACAGCTTAGTCCCGTAAGCAGACAGAACAAGATACCTGTTCACCAGGTATATCGTGTTTACCCAGTGGAATGGTCTTCATTTCGGTGAGGCAAACGATGATCTAGTTTTTCACCTGACACCTTCCTCCCCAATTCCTCGACGGCTCGCTGGATAACAGCCGTAACTTTGCTCCGAATCGCATCCATTCTCGCACGTCCAGCACCATCGCGTTCCACGACGAATTCTCCGCCTGCATGCACAATCGCATCTCTCATCCACCCTCCAATCGGTAAGTCACTGCGGAGCCCAGACCTATCCGATGGCCCGTCATGTCGTGTAAAGTCCTCCGCTATGCCAGGCGGAGAATGGGGGAGTTCCAGCCCACGCAGTGCATCCAATGCATCGATGATTGTGTGCGGCGGTATCGGATCACCGAACGTCACGCCAAGTCGGACACCCATCTTCGGGAAGTACTTGTGTGGAAAAGGGCGATGCTCTGGCATCAATTTATCGAAACCTGTGCGCACGTATCATCAGACGTAGGTCAAGGAAATATGAATGCCAATGTATGTTGAAGAATCGTACCAGTCAACCACATGGGTATTATTAGAGGTGGGACATTGGTTTCCATGATGATCCGACCACTGGCAGAGATGTATCAACACGTATCACCAGTGTGAGAAGGTGCCTGGTGGTAAGGTGTAGAATACGTACACGCCCCATTTGAATCGAAGTAAGTGCGCGTCACCGGTCTGGGGATATACGGAAGGTTGATGCACCTCTCCCTCACCAAACAAGTGCAGCTAGAATATGTTTGGTATGAATACTGCATGCCGCGACGATAAACACAGACCCAGTGGCCCTGGTTCAGCTTTTCGATAGCCGTATCGAGTGCGGGTTGCCAGATACCATTTCCTCGAAACGTTTCTATTACCTGGCCTTTACGAAAGAAAGCCGAGAAGAGACTTTCTGACCAAAACAGGAGTTCAGCACGGGTGGCAGAAAGGATACGCCGCTTCACTGACGGATTTGTAAACATGATATCTGAGGCACCCAAAACCCATCGTATAGTATGTGGATTTGTGAAGTTCTCGAATGGAAGTATACCCCAAGTCAAAGGGTCGTCGAGGCTGGATGAAGTGGTAAGCAGAACGTTGACTAATACGCATGAAACAGACGTGGACAAATGGTTGGAGACTATAGCGAAGATTACAACGAGTGGGAAAACATGCCAGGTGGCACATACCTGTTACAAGACCCTGACCATTATCTCTGCGTTCACTCCTGAGCGCGTCTAATAAGATGGGCAAATTGCTGACTGTGATGGAACAAAGGCCAGAATTAAGGAAGGCCTTGCATGTCAGCCCCACTGCCGATATGACAGCGGAAGACAGCAGCTGGGACATGGAAGAGGAGCAAACTGACGACGTCGAGACGCTTGATTATCTCAACATGCTGACTAAGCGATAAGCAGCTATTACAATTGGCAGTGTGAATTGTTGACCTCTCTACCCGCATCGCCGCCTCTCCTCCTCCCTTCTCCTCACGACGTGCCAGACCAGGGCTTTGTTCGCGTGCTTCGCGCCGCTTCCTCCTTAGCGGATTCGTCATGCTTTCAGCATTCACTATATCCTTCCTTACCGCCATCTTACTGGTGTGCCTCTTATCCCCCGCGGTGAGAAAGTCAATTATGGAAGGGAGTGATGCTCTTGACGCCCATGAGGCTGGCCTTACGCTGGTAGCGTCACGTACGTATTGTTTCTGTCGCACTGGCGTCGCTTACGCTTTTGCAGGAAACCCGGTCAGAGAGAGCGGACCACCAGCATGCATGGCGAAATTGATTATGCTGAGACACAAAGTGAGTTTGCATCTGTCTGCTCTATTTGAAGTACCAACGTTTTTGTAGATGCAAACCAGTGCGCGTAAACGCAGAAGTCCAATGGCAGCACGTCAATCGCGAAACTTTTCCCTCATTCAACCCGCGCGCCCCCGCACTGGCACCTGGGTTCGCTTTGGTAGACCCTTCGTAGGCAACCAGAACCACTAATTTTTGATTTAAGTCTAAATGCTATGACAAGTTTATTCCAACATTCGAGATATACCAATATTTATCGCCGCGATACCCTTCCTTTTTTCTTTTCCCGAGCGTGATTTCTGCATCTTGTTCGTACCTACCCCATCTTGTTATAGTTATGTATATTCGGGTTTTTACTGGGGTTCTTGCATATTGTGATAGAAGAATTCAAACAAGTATATTAGAAGATAATCCAGTCACAAAAGATCGTCTACGAAAATTTGCCACTCCTGTTAGACACCGTAGATAACAAACTTGCAGCCTTTGTAGTGCGTGTCGCGCTGACAGCTGATGGTTTCGACGGCTGTGCTGACCTCAATGATCCTCCTCCGGATTTAGCTCTTGTATGACCAGTGATGGCAGTAGTATTGCCCGACCGTGCTGTGCCCTGGTGTCGGCGGCTCTGATTTTTGGCCCAAGATGTCATCTGTTTACGCTCTTGCTCGCTCGCCGTACGAGCAGATCGCTGAAAGGTCGTTGTGAGTGATGTGGAGTCATCGCGAGATTGGACGAACCTCCTCATCAAAGTCCATTTGACCAGCATTTGCACGACGAACAGGTTTACTCCGTCGACATTCCACCATCTTTACGGGGACTGTGTCGTCGGCTTCGATACTCATGGCCCGGTCAACCCAACTGGTGTCCTCGGGATCCAACTCCTCGACCTCCTGTTGTAGTATTCAGATATGTCCAAAGAGCATATGGGTCGCACTAACATAGTTGTTCTCTGCCACCTCACGCACACGTCGCCGAATTTCGTCCATAGATACAGTTTCTTGCGGCTCTTCAGCTTGAGCACCGCCATCGTCCGGGGGTATTGCAGCATCCCCTTGCAGATATCCGAACTCGTCATCCATATCGATGAGATCTTGGTGATATGTATTGTAGAATGCCCTTGTGTCCTCATTCTGGCCTAGAAAAACATTCCAGTCACATATCACATCTTTGCAACTAGCCACTAACCTAATGCTTCCAGATTATCATCTTGAATCTTCCGTTTTTTGTATATCCGTTGGCGGATACGGCGCTCATCTTCGTCATCATCTTCGTCACTATCATCTTCAAAGCCGACTCCTCGGTCACGGCGCTTTATTCGGAACTTGCCCTTCGTCGCATCTTCGTGCAGCTTCTGAAGTCGCTGGTCGTCTTCTTCCCCATGTTCTCTAACAGCCTCGCCTTGTCATCAAAGCACGAGGACCGGAGACGGATGACTCACCTAAATTTTTCTTGGACAAGATCCACGGCCTCCGTTTCAGCATCCATGAGCATGTCGTCCACAAGGCCCTCGACAACCTTGTCTTGCTCATTGTCGTCGTCCTCTTCATCGTCACCCTTGGGACCTCCAAAGCCAAACATGTCGTCTTCATCAGATTCCTCAGCCTCAACTGCCACGAATTCAGACTTCTCATGTTTTTTGTCTTGTTCTTTGGAGAGCGGCTCGCGTGCCATGCCGAGAATAGTAAACGCATTCAACTTGGAAACTGGATTGCGGTTTTTCCCAATAATTTTCTGTTCCAAAGGCGAAAGGCTGCGCCTGCGCAATCGCCTCAGTGGCTGTGGCTCGGGGGATGTTGCCTGAGAAGCGGTAAAGGACAAGGTGCGGAGAGGTGGACGTATGCCAAGTAATTGTGTTTGCGGGGACTGGACCTGAGTCCCAATGAATTCGGTCGCTTGCGAAGGTGTCGTACGATAGATCTGGGGACTCGAACCTTCAGGACGAGTCTGTGTGAGGAATCTGATGGAGTATCATGATTAGAGATTGAAATCCCTGGAAAATTTGTTCGTACCCATGATCGTTGACGTAGAGGAGTTCTTTAGGTCTAACATTCTGTTGTACCATAGCAGCAACAACATATTCTTGCTCTTTCTCGAAAATGGTTTCAGCCTTCCGTCTAAGAGTACTGCTGACCTCAAGGGCAGGCTTCAGTCCGACATCAAGTGTCAACGCAAGCCCGTCTAAAGTCGTATCGACGGATTTTTTCGAGCCTTGATCCTCAGCCTATTAAGTTGTATGAATTGGTCAGCGAAATATCGCAATCGTCAGCAAAAGTGTTGACTAACGGAAAACAACTGGGAAAACCCGCCACTTGCGAGAGGTTTGAGGCAAGGTAGCGAAGGTTCAGGGCTGGTTTGACTTTGTAACCTTTCCAGAAATGAAGGATGCGGCACCTTGAATCCAGGCGGGTCATTCTCGTCGTTCCTCGAGTCTAACGAGAATCGATCTATCCGGTTGATCCGTTCACTCCGTAAAGTTGGTGATAGTCCAAGGCTGAGTGTTGGTGTGGAGGTGGGGGGTGGGGATCTCGTTGCGAGAAGACGATCGGCGAATAGAGAGTTGGATGGAGGAGATAAGAAAAAGTCATTTTCGTCTTTCGAAATGTCTTTCAGTGCCGACCTCACATCTCTATTTGGTGAGTCTATGGTGTCGTTGGGATTCGTTGCTAAAGCAAGCGAGAGATTCCTTTCAGCACCATCCTCGATATCATTTAGAGAACCAAGTCTCGAGCCCAGCGTTAACTCTGGAGGCGACGACTCGTGACGCATAATTGCCTTGTTCTCCTTGTCATTTTCATCCTCGGTCTGAGACTCCATTGAAGAGGCAGAGTCCCTCTGCGCAGCGGGCAAGTTACGCTGAGCCGGTTGCATCTCTTCATCGTCAGAACCCACGACAACGCGATGACGCCGCTGGCCATGCTTGTTACGTCTCAATGCAATAAATTCATCATCGTCATCGTGATCACCTCCTGGTGGCCGTGAGACTGGTAAAACATCCACGTTATCATCCTGCATATCACTTTCCTCCACAAGTTCGGGACTTGAGGAACCTTGTGTGTTTGGGTTATAGTCTTCATCGCTTTCGTCGGAGCTTGCCTCCTCCTCGGCCGCATCGACAACCTCCACTGCTTCGAGACCCTGCGCTGCATACGCCTCAACCGTTTGTGAAAGTGAAAGTGTGTCGTCACCACCAGTATTCCGTGACAGCCTTCCACCCCTTTTGACCCACTCCTCTTCCTGACGTTTGATGGACTTTAGTTGCTCTTCGGCATGTTTCATCATCATCAATTGATCCAGTTGATTTTTGTTAAGCTGAGCCTTGGCACGTTTCCCCGTACGTACGAATGATGGTTTGGCGAGTTCTTGTAATTCTTGTTTCGAAAGCTTGTAAGGAGAAATTGCGGCGGGGCGAACGCTAGGATGGTTGAGTCTTCGTAATGAGGTTAGGTCCTTGACAGGGCTACCATGGGCCTTGTCCAGCCTTCGCTGGACGGCTTCTTGACGAGCAACGGAATGCATGTCATCCTTGACGATCAACAAGTCATCATCTTCGCTGTGATCATCAACTGTTTTATTTGTGTTGACATGTTGCAAAGCAACCTGCTTGATCGCCTGTAGCCTCTGCCGCTTCCCATCTGCCTGTTGAATAATGGAAGCTATAGAGGGCATCTCGTCATCGGAGTCGGCTGCGGCGGGAGGGAGCGCCTTGGAACTTCCGGACGAAGATGATTGACCGATTGTTCCCGTGTCTACAGGAGTTGCTAAGAGTCCCGTTGGTGCGCCAAACACATTCTCAGGTTCTACCCGCGTTGACTTGTCAGTCGGAGATGAGAATCTTTCTATTGGATCTGACGGCAGTTCAGTACCCAAAGCTGGAGTCGCAATGTTGTCCCGCCTGCAGGGGACGTGAATAACTGTGGGTTGGCCGTCGAGACCATTAAGCTTACCGAAGACTAGTAAAGAATGCAGAGAGGGAGTACTTCTGTTCTTGCGTACGTCTGACTTCCACTGGGCGACTGGCAGCGATTCGGGAGGATTCGAATGTAGCTTCACGTCGTTCCTTCTTGGTCGGCGCCTGTAATTGTAAATTCTAGCACTGCACGACATCTACACGAGAGAGCCACACCTTTGTCTTAGGGTGTAATAGGGATTCGCTTCTCCTCCCTTTCTTTGTCTTGCTTGTCTCAGCGGGCGAGGGTCCCTCGCCGTCAAAGAAGAGTGGCAACACGTCGCGAGCAGGTGCCTTCCCCTTTGCCTTCCTACTTGGCATCGTGACTTCCCCGGAGGTAGGTGGTGTTGGAGATGAACGGGTGTGGGGTGTCGTGATGGCGTGCCGAAGAGGCGAAACAGAAGATGAGCTGCTTGGCTCCTCCGCTTCTGAATCAGAAAGGGTGGAGTTTTGAACTCTTCGCGCACGCCGGTGCACAGGGGGGGAGGCAGGAGAATATTCCTGGGTAGAAGTAGTGGGCAAAGAGGACAAAGGCGGAGACGAGGAACGAGAGAGGTCCCCAGAGGAGTTAGGCACTTCAAAAGAAAGCATTGTAGTACCCATGGGGACGCTTTGAATGTCATTCACTTGAGACAAGTCGGCGTGTACGACTTTGTTGTCAGACGAGCCTCGCTGAGATTGCATGTCATGGTCTTCGAATTGTTCATCCAGTTCTCTCAGCCTATCCCTGAAACCAAATTGGAAGGATGCGTCCGCGCCAGGACTGGGAGAACGCTCAGTACAGTATCTAACGCGTTTAAAGAGGGAGCCGACCTGGGCGGTTGCGAGGGTGCTGTGCGGGAGTGATGAGCATGTTCAAAGGACTGAGCCTGCTCGTCCGCGGAAACGACGGGTGAATGTGGAGGGTTGTTACTGGAGCGCTTGCCATAGACCACTGGGGCGCGCTTTATTGGCTGTTTGTCGTCGTCGTCGAGCATGGCTGAGGATGAGGTGGCAGGGAAGACGTGACGTCCCACGAACGTGACCAGCTGGACGCGTTTGTGGCGATCATCGCGTATTCGCGTCGCTTTTCTGCCACCATCTCCCGCACACCTTCCTACGCGTCCTTGACGCGTCTAATTCGTTCTCCACAGCGACCTGCTCGCCGTTTGGGATACAAACGCCGTGGGAATCATTGTTGACAGGGGCTGGTCAAATTGGAAGTACTGTACAGTTCATCAGCCACTGCCCGGCAAACTCCGATATAGATCATCATCATCATCATACTCACCTTTGTCACCGTCGTCGACGTTCCCCACCCCTCAAGATGAGGTGCGTACCCACTCATAAACGCCCCCGTTTTGTTCGTTGTTCATTTTCTGTTTGATTCCTAGTCACCGCAAGGTCTGCACTGATCTCTCCGAAAATGCCATCCGCTAACGATTCCGACCAGTACGAAGCACCCCGCCATGGTTCCCTTGGTTTCCTCCCCCGCAAACGTGCCGCGCGCCACCGCGGAAAGGTCAAGTCCTTCCCAAAGGTCTGTATATCCTGCGCTTTCACCTTTGTCCTCTAAATTCGTGCCATCAGGATGACCCCAAGAAGCCCGTTCACTTGACTGCTTTCATGGGCTACAAAGCTGGCATGACCCACATCGTTCGCGACCTCGACCGTCAGGGTTCCAGTATGTGTCGTATCTCTTCGGTACGCCTCTCTTCTTACCCCTTTGTAGAGATGCACAAGCGCGAGATCGTCGAGGCCGTCACGATCGTCGAAACGCCACCCTTGGTCGCCGTCGGTCTCGTTGGCTACGTCGAGACACCCCGTGGTCTTCGCACCCTCACCACGGTTTGGGCATCGCACCTCTCAGACGAGGTCAAGCGTCGCTTCTACAAGAATTGGTATCGCTCCAAGAAAAAAGCATTTACTCGCTACGCAAAGAAACACGCAGAGGATGGTGGAAAATCCACTGCTCGCGAACTCGAGCGGATTCGCAAATACTGCACCGTAGTCCGTGTCCTTGCACACACCCAAATCCGCAAGACCGGCCTTAGCCAAAAGAAAGCCCACCTCATGGAAATACAGGTCAATGGTGGCTCCATCGCTGACAAGGTCGAGTTCGCGCACGGTTTGTTCGAGAAGCCTGTCGATGTCAAGACTATTTTCGAGAAAGATGAGGTTATCGACGTCATCGCTGTCACCAAGGGTCACGGTTTTGAGGGTGTTACACACCGCTGGGGTACCAAGAAACTTCCGCGCAAGACTCACAAGGGTCTCCGCAAAGTTGCATGTATTGGTGCATGGCATCCTTCCAAAGTGATGTTTTCTGTCGCCCGTGCTGGTCAAAGTGAGTACACGTTTCAATTTTGAAGTTAGAGTGTGTCAATGGTTGCGTAGACGGCTACCACCACCGAACCGAACTTAACAAGAAGATCTACCGCATCGGCCTTGGCTCCGACGACTCCAATGCCTCAACTGAGTCAGATATCACGAAGAAGACGATCACACCATTGGGTGGCTTCCCTCACTATGGTGTAGTGAAGAACGACTACTTGATGCTCAAGGGCTCCGTTCCCGGTATCAAGAAACGTGTTATCACGCTCCGGAAATCGTTGGTGTCCCACACCAAACGTTGGGAGCTCGAAAAGATCGATCTCAAATTCATCGACACGTCATCCAAGTTCGGTGTAAGAGACTATATACTCTCTGCCATCATGAAACAATTTTTCATTGACATATACAGCACGGCTCCTTCCAAACTGTCGAAGAAAAGACTGCGTTCTTGGGAACGCTCAAGGCCAGGGATTGATTCCATGTTTCACGTACTACTTAGGCATTATATTCATCTGTGCACGATTATATTCCTTGCCACGAATGCCACCCTCGCATATGCACGATAAACAATCATTGAGTAAGTTTGAGTGCATAGAACATTTCGGAGGAATAAAATTTCGTGGCCTTTGTGGCGTTACGGCCTTTAGTTCGACCGTCACGACCTCGGAGAGTGCCAGTCTCGGTAGGTTCACTGTCTGCGTCTGTAACAGGATCAACAGCTCACAGCAATGCAAGGATGACTGCACTGGACACTTATGCTCACAGGGTCCACGTCGGGCCTCAGAACCTTGTCCTTCCAACCAGCATGCAGACTTTGGCGGAGTCGGGCCCTCTTTGCAAGTGGCCGTTTGACACCCCCGGTCCTTCCACCACGCAACGGAATTTCCTCTACCTCTACCTCTCACCACCTGCAAAGTGTACTGCAAGGGCAAAATGGACCAGGAACCCACGAATCATCTGTAACAAACAGTTACCAAAGCTCGAACGCTCAGTTGTTTCCTTCTGGCTCGATTGCCGTTGTCAATGGAACACCCCGCTCGTATCGTTCTTCTGTTTTCTCTGGCATACCGATATCACCTGCCGACGAAAAGGGCGTCCATCGAGTCGTCGGCGTCGATGCCCTTTCGGTCACCCAAGACCAACAACACAAATGTCGGCCTCACAGAGTTCTCAACCCCAAAAGAAAATGCCCTGCTCAGAGACGTCGCACACTTTTATGGGTCATGCTCACAGCCAAATCCGCCGATCGAGCATGGCCAGCTTACCAGGAATTGCTGTCCTATCGAGCCGCGATACCAAATCACTTGCTCCACCAGTTAATGCGACACCTTGCATCAGTCAAACCTCACACGCGCACCGTTTACCTCCAACTCCTTTCTGTAATGAAAACTCTACAGAGGAACCACGGCCAGCTTCGTTTGTGGGAGTGGAACACGTTGATAGACTGTGCCGGAAAACAGTGGCACAAGACGAGATTGGAGGACTACGAAAATTGTCTCGAAATCTTTAACAAGAAGGGTGCTCTACCCGCGGGGAATCTTACCTCTGCTAATGCATCTCCTGATTCAGCAACCGATTCGTACCCAACGCAACAAGACCCTGATATCTGGACGTATAATATCCTTCTCTCCATCGCCTGTCGCTCAGCTTCGCCACTTACCGTCCGTCACGCGTCATCCCTCCTGCTTGCTTCGGGTCTCCCACCAAATCGATATACCCATCTATGTCTCCTCCGCTACTTTGCCGTCCGAAAAGACTTGCAGGCTATTCGCTCTACGCTCCGCAAGATGAAACAGCAAGATTTGGAGGTTGGCTTGGATGGAGTCAATGCGTGTTTATGGGCCTACGCGCGGAACGGGCGTTTCGACGCTGCATTACGCATTTATCGCGTTCTCTGCAGCAACGGCAATCCTACACCCAATCTTGAAGAACACGACGTAGATGATGATTCCCGCTATATCCGCGAAACCGTCGGGCTTGACAGTCTGGGCGGAATCGAACCCGACGAGATCACCTACACGATGATGATTCAGGCCCTTGCTTATCATGGGGATCTGAGAAACGCCTTGAGCATCTTTGTTGACATGCTTTCAACACCTAACCGGAAAGCCGGTGCTCGTACGAATGGACCGACAGTCAACCCGGCATGCTATAGGCCATCCATGGCAGCCTTTAGAGGACTTTTCCTCGGATTCTCTCGCCACGGACGAGACCCAGAGCACCGTACAATTGAGGCAGGGCCCGTTTCAGTGCTTTTCTCGTCTCCACGGGCTGTTTGGGACCTGGACACTCTAGAGACAATATTTGCAGCGTTTTTACGTCTGCCGAGCCTCCCAAAGCCGACTGGCAGACTTGTTTACTGGATCTTTGTCGCGTTTGACAAGACGAGTGGGAAGGACCCCGTCAAGCTCCGCGAGGTATGGACCAACTTAGAGGCCAAGTATGGTGGCAACTGGGGCGGACGTTTGGAGGAAATCAGGAGATCCATCTTCACTTTAGATGATGAGAATGTATAGTTGCACACATTACATTATAATTGCAGCAGAGGTACAAAAATTTCCCCGTCTAAGCAGTGAAACTGTACGTGTTAAATGTCCTCATCCCCGTTATCTCTCCTCCATTGAATGAATTCGTCCCACCCAACCACACACTTTCTGCTTTGGTACCTCCGGAGGCTGATGGATCGCCGTATCTCTTCGGTGATGGTCCCACTCCAACCAGCTTTCCGGATGGCGCTGTCAACGGCCTCAATCTTATCCCACTCTTGTTCAACCATGACATCCGGTAGATATGTGGCCGAAAGTGTATGCTTGGAAGTAAAGCGGGGCAGGAAGGCAGAGGAGGAGAACGGGGAGGGGGCAGATGAGTCTGTAGATGGGTATATAGACGGATTCGGGAAACTAATGTGTATCCCATGGACGCCGACCGTCCAGTCTAGGTACGACGATGCGTTCTCAAAGTAGGTCAACAACGAAATCCTGCGGGGCGCACAAGGGGGTCAAGAACGCGTCTCCAAGGGAGACGCAGCGGCGCACGCACCCGCATTCGAGCGAAGAGAGCTCCTTTTCTTCGATCTTTCTGAATCGGGAGTCGTTGAAGGCGCTTATGAGCGCATATTCTGCGATGCCTTGGCGTATCGGCATAGGTTCAAAGTTGCCGATGCAGCCCCTCAGCCTAGGAGCGCGGCCTGGACGAGAAGACCTGGTGTTCCAAGTGACGAAGAGGGGGCTATACGACGATTGTTAGCGTCACAATCAGAGTGTTGCCATACGACGCACAACTTCTCATCAGGAAAAGAGGGGGAAATAGGCACGCCCTCCGTGAGGTCACTGTACAAAGCATCAAATGCATGGAAGCAATGTTCGCGAGTGCAGGTCTTGTCATCCTCAACTGCTGTCGGACCTCCTGCGGGGTCGACAGGGAGGAGGGACATGGCAGTTCAAAGGACGACGAGAGCCTTATCGCAGAACGGTTACTTCATGCATACCTTCCTATCTGGGAAACCTCTCAGCAGGTGCGCAAGGATGATCGGGCCGAGGGCCGATTGTCGGAACTATGAACACAGGTTTAATCTGTATCTATGTAACGTAGAATATATGGTATAAGAGATAATTCAGAAGTGAATAAGGGTAGAAAGAAGGGGAGGTGAACTTGGTGAGCGTGACACGGTGTCAATGTGAGCCTAGAAATCATAATGGGTGCATAAGACATAGTAAAGTGTGCGGGTCAAAAGGGAGACGAAACGCAGTAGATAGTGGAAGAATGCCGAACAATCATCCCAAGGAGACTCTCACGAAGAACAACAACTCCAGCCTCCCGAGGTAGAACGCGCTTTCTCGCGCGCCTCCTCCTCCTCCGCCTGAGCTGCCCATGTGGGCGTACTCGCAGACGTTAGAAGCACGCTATCGCGCTTTCGGAGTTCGTTCTCTCGTTCAATGTCATCCTTCCTCTCAATTATCACTCCAATAAGAGAATCAAAGAGAGTTCGGATACCTACCCAGTGGCAGTTAGTGGCGATAAGAGTATAGCACGTTTTTCTGCTCACCAAAATCATCCTTTGCGGAAACCTCGAAGAGCTCCATACCCTGATGAAGTCCCCATTCTTGGTCATCCTCCGCTTCATCTTCGTCCAAACTATTGCTGCTCGTCTCTGTGTTTTCGTTCCACCTTGATATATGCCGGCCGAAATAGGAGCCTAATCCTGATTGCGTGGAGCGGGGCGATTCTGTCTTTGATCTGTTTAACTTTACACCGGTTGTTGTTTTTGAGCGTGGGAGGCCGTTAGAAGTGTTACAGCGTTTGAGTCCCTCACTGATAGCCGGATCAAGGTAAGAGGCGCTGTTAGGAGGGGAAGACTTGGTGGGCGTGGTATTCAGTGGAGTAGAGCGAATGCTAGTGAAGGAAGTGAACCTCGGACGTATATACGACAAAGTGGATGGTGGTGGGGGCGGAGGCGCGGGTGGAGATGGAGGCCGCGGTGGAGGAAACCAATTGTGTAGTGACAACCGTGCAAGATCTGCGGTGACTTGACGTTGATGTTGCAAGTCAGCTTTTGCGCCGACAATGTAGATGATAAGGTCTGCTGGGCAATTTTTCTTCAATTCTGGATGAAGTAACTGAGAATTAGAATGACGAAGCAAAAGAGAAGTACTGACCTGAGAGCCAACCTCGTATATCGTCAAAGGTAGAAGCATTCGTTATATCATACAAAAGGAGGGCAGCATTGGCGCCACGATAATACATGGGGGCCTAGGTGGTTGTCAGCGACTGGAGAAGGTTTTAGATGTGGGGAGGTAGGGAAGGGGGAGGCCCACCATGCTGCGAAATCGCTCCTGTCCTGCCGTGTCCCAAAGTTGAAGACGAACTTTGAGGCCGTCGATGTACACCTTCTTGGTGACGAAGAAGGCACCGGTGGTAGACGTCACGTTCTTGGGATCGAACTTGTTCTGTGTGTACCGATGGAGCAGGCTGGTCTTCCCAACGCCTGTGTGGGGGTATCGGAGTAAGAGTTGAATGAACAATGTGAGCGCGAAGAGGGCGAACCAGTATTGCCCATGACGACTATTTTGGCATCTATGCCTTGTTCATACCTGTTCGTCGTTGGGCAGTCCCAAGCGAGATAATCTGCCATTCCAACGACGTCGACGGCGTTCGGGGATGCCACGGAGGGCAGGGGAGAGGGAGGGGGAGCGAGAGGAGGAGCGAGTAGAGGCGACCGAGAGATCCAACTCGGGACTGACGCGACCCGACTCACGTGCGCTTGCTCACTCCGTTCTTGTGGCGCCCATGACTACATAAGTAACCGGCTCGTTTTGACAACATAACGAAAACATCACATCCGCTACATACTGCCTACTCCTGGGTTTGAGGAGGGAACTCGAACACAACGTCTTTGCCAGTCAAGCGACGGTACACCGACGAAAATGAGTCCAACTTGTACTCCAACGATGTTGTATCTTTCGGGTCAAGAATCCTGCACCGCGCTTAGCATAGCCCAACCCCCTGAAGTAGGCACGACTCACACTTTCAACAGCTTTGAGCCGTCCACCGAAATACGCGTCCTCTTCCCAATAATCTCGGTGGGATATACAAGGTCTTCAAGAATCTTCTCGTGCACAGACGTAAGTGTGCGGGAACGTGGTCTCTTTTGCTTGGTACGCGAGTTACGCGTGGGTTTGCTCAGCATCCGGCGCTGAGCAACGAAAACGACATGTCTGTCGGAGAATTTCTTTTCCAGTTCTCGAGTCAGTCTGTGATATCCAGATTCAGTTTGGCGAACAAGTCTGCAAGGATGCACACACCGTTGCTGGTTTTTGCGGAACGCCTTCAATTGGGGGAACGGGACAAAGATAACGATTGCCTTTTTACCACCTCGGACGTCAACTTCCCGAGCAGCAGAAATCTGCAAGGGGAGAAGCTCTGTCTTGAGCTCGGGAACGTTGTTCTCCAGGTCAATAAGGGCCTGAGCGACGCTAGTTTCAATTTCATCTGGGGACGTTTGGGGTGCGTTGGCGGTACGCTGGATCTTGTGGTTGACAGACATGATGGCCTAGAGATGAAATGCAGTCAGTATCTCGCCGTCCGAGCGTACATCCATCGGATCCGAGCACTTCTTGCCGCATGTTGCAGCACCAAGTCCCTCGACAAGTACATCCGACAATATGACGGGGCGATAGCAGAGGCGTGGACGCACTCACCGAGCTTGACGCCTTTGTCGATGTCTTTTGGTTGGTCGCTCTGGTGTGCTGGCAATCTCTCATCCGACCAAACATGACCAATGCACCTTATTTAGGAAATGCGACCCTACGGATTGAATTGACCCCTCCCTAGGATATGTCTCTCCTACGCTTGAACTCATCCACCCATTTCTGCTCCTCGTCGCCTTTCGGCAGCACCGCAAATGTCAAGTACCCATCCTTGATCTCCAACCCGTCTCTAGTGTCACCCTCCTTTTCCTTCGCTGCCCTGCACACGTCTAGGAGTGTCATCTTTTTTCCAACCTTGAGCAGCCGTTTTTGATGTGTCATGGCATACACCACTAGATTATTGGCGGTGTACTCCTTCTTTTCGTCCCACGTTGGTACAGGCGCTTCTGGAGGGAACATCTGAGAAATATGAGCGTAGAAGGTAGCATCTTCCACAAAATGAGCAATGACATCCGACGTCGCATACTGAGGGTACAAAAAGAAAACCGGAAAGACGAGTGTCGTGCGAGTGGGGTCTTCCGAATCAAAGTGTGGAGAATAAGAGGTATTATTTATTGTCCGTTGTGGATTGCTGCTTTGGTAGAGATGTCGTTCCTATCAATCAAAAGTTGAGTACGATTGCTGCAGACAGTAAACTCCTCACCTTGAAAGCTATCTGCAGGGATTGCTTCTCTTCCTTTTCCCTGCGTAATCGTTCCTCCTTTTCTTGACGCTGGCGGTCTTTTGCGTTTTTCGCGTTCTCGGCGCGTGATCTAAGGGATCTAATAGATCGATTGTCGGGATCAGACACAAGGCATCGGGTACAATAGTCCAGGGCTTCCTCCGGTCGATCAAGAGCTAATAGCGCGGATGCCGAACGATACAGTGCTTTTGATGACTTGGCGTTAATGCTCAAAGCTTTTGAGCAGTCCCTGAGCACCGCGCCGTAGTTTTCTGCTTGGGCGGTCACCGTCTAGCAGATCATGATGAGATAAAAGATGCGTACTCAGCTCAAGATTGCAAGCAGCGCGATTGCAATACAGAGCTTCCCAGAGTGTAGAGTCTGTCGGCTTCGCATCGATGCCTTGGGTATAGAACCCTACTGCTTCGCGGTAACGCTTCCCCTTGAAGTAGTCGTTTCCTTGTTCCTTGAAATTCTGGGCGATCTCTTAGAAGCTGGTCAACGAGATTGTG
This sequence comes from Xerocomus minutiporus, assembly GCA_038092995.1. Lineage (NCBI taxonomy): Eukaryota > Fungi > Basidiomycota > Agaricomycetes > Boletales > Boletaceae > Xerocomus > Xerocomus minutiporus. The sequence goes on along the minus strand of JBBPRM010000109.1, from coordinate 11,255 downwards.
AAAAAAAAGAACGTTAACGCACCATCCGCTGTACCGTCATGTGTGAGGCTTTGCAGTGCTTGGAACGCGACATCCTCCGAGTCCTCGCTAGGCAAAGTCTTCGTGAACAACGGAAGAGATTCTAGGGACGCCAGCGTCTTCTCGAAATCAACTTCCGCAGGTTGTGGTCCTATCTGTGAGGTCATGCTCTGACTGTAGTTGAAGTTTTGAGTGCAAACAGATAGATAAGATCATGCCAGTTGTGTGAATTTATCTAACCGAGACTAGCTTGTCTTTCGCCCAGATGGCACCCACGGCTGTGCGAGGACTGAAAGCCGCGCTGAACTCCTCAGGCGAGTTTAGGTTCAAGGTCAGTTCACGACACCTGAACTAGCGCTCTAAATAACACCCGTCATACTAGAGTCCTGAAGCGGTAGTTGACTTTCTCGTTATCGGAGGAGGTAAGACCAGACATTGTTGGCATTTCATAGAGCAATTCCCGAGTCTACCGTTAGGTGTCGTTGGTCTAGCAATTGCCCAACAGCTGTCTCACCGATTTCCGACCAAGTCCACGTTCCTAATAGAGAGGCATGCACGAGCTGGGGAAGAAATCAGGTGTGTTTGTGCATTGGAATTCGCTCCAGTACCAATTCAGCTCCATGTAGTTCTCGAAACTCTGAGGTGATTCATGCAGGTATGGCTCTGTCACCATGAGGGGCTATGAAGCCTCGAAGGCTCATTGCCTTTCCTCCTGGCAGGCCTCTATTACCCACCCGAATCTTTCAAGACTCGATTTTGCTTGCGTGGACGCCACCTCATGTATCAACGGTGCAAGGAATACAACATCCCGCATCGCAAAACGGGAAAGCTCGTTGTGGCACGCGAGATCCAACGATCGTACGTCGAAAGCTTGCTTGAGAAGTCTCACAGGCTTCCTTGGCCACCCCACTCGACACGAGCACCGCAACTAGCATGCGAACCTGTACTCCCCGTTACCCTCATTAGCGGAGATCATGCACGCGAGTTGGAGCCTGATCTATCCAAAGAGATCACCACAGCCCTGTGGAGCCCAGAAACGGGTATCGTCAATTCCCATGCACTCATGGAGAGCTTCGAAAAAAACATCCTGGATTCAGAAGGAGGGGAGCTCGTGTACTGTACACGCGTCGTCCGCGTGGATCCTTACAAGGGTACCGTAGGATCCCCTACGGCACGTTCTGGCTGGGTGGTGCAGACCGTGACTGAGGGTAAACAAGAAGCAGATGCATTCCTTGCGAAGACACTCATCAATGCGTCTGGATTGTCGGCCAACCTCGTTCTCAATTCTCTCCTCCCAGAGCCTTCTCGGATACCAATGTATTTCGCACGTGGTTCCTACGCAGCGTACAGTGGTCCAGGCATTTCCAACATCAATCACCTTATATATCCGTGCCCCGAGACTGGGCGCAACAAGCACGCTTTTCAATCCCTTGGAACACACTTGACCCTTGACTTGCAAGGGAGAGTCCGATTTGGGCCCGATCTGGAATGGATTTCACCACCTTCGGACGCACTAGATTTCTGCTCCAACGAGGAAAATGTTGACTTTTGGACTCGGCACCTGGTACCCGATGAAACGCGGGTAGAGGAAATGCACAGGGCGGTGATGCAGTATCTCCCAGGAGTCATGCTAGAGGGCTTCAGAGCGGACTATGTTGGCGTTCGGCCGAAGCTTGTGGTTTCGGGATTTCAAGATTTCGTTATACGGAAGGACTATGCAGACGGAAATCACAACGGGCTGATGGTGAGCCTGCTGGGTATTGAGAGCCCTGGGCTAACGTCCAGTCTTGCGATTGCCGAGCATGTGGTCGAGGATGTAATACCGTACTAGACTTGATATGCGGTGTTGCGTAACCTCTGACCTCTAAACTTATTCGGGCTCAGCCGAGACTTAGCAAGCAAAGACGAGTGCCACTTTCTCAGCATCCACCATGTTGCGCCCAATGTTCTCAAGGACTGCGCTCAACGTTGCGGCGACGACGAAGGTGTCAAGGACCGTTGTCGCTCCCGTCCTTGCTCGTGGTTACCACGAGAAGGTCATCTCTCACTACGAGAGCCCACAAAACGTCCGTTGCGACTTCCATTCACCTCTTGCGCAAGTACTCACGTATCTTTTTATCTAGGTGGGCTCTCTTCCCAAAGACGACATCGATGTTGGCACGGGGCTTGTGGGAGCACCTGCGTGTGTACTGTCTTCCCTGTCTGTTGTGTGCACCACTGAAACGACCTAGCTGCGGAGATGTCATGAAGCTTCAAATTCGTGTCAATGACAATGGCATCATCAGTGATGTCAGGTTTAAGACCTTTGGTTGTGGAAGTGCCATTGCCTCCAGCTCTTATATGACCGAGCGGGTGAAAGGTCTCTCTCTCGACGAAGCCTCCAAAATCAAGAACACCGAAATCGCCAAAGAGCTATGTCTCCCCCCTGTGAAACTTCATTGCTCCAGTAAGCGCTTTCTCACCATCAAGGGTGCTTTTTTTCTTATCTGATATGCCTTACTTCCCACAGTGTTGGCGGAAGATGCTATCCGTTCCGCCATTCGGAACTACCGTTCCAAACGGAACGATTTGGCCGATCCCAAGAAAGCTGGCTACATTGATGTAACCCAGAATGCTGCGACTGGAGAGACCGTTGCGACTGCTCATCCCGGTCAATCGCCGTAGGCCAGTTGCTCGCAGAGTTGTTACTGCTTATGCTCTTCATATCTTTTACTAGCATTTTATTTCCCTGTAGTTTCGAGACTCGCAATGTATGTACATACATGCTCATGCATCGTTCAATTAGCATCGGATTGACGACAACAGACGTGACGAGGTTGATATTATCCAAGTGTCCCTGAACACATGGCTCTGTATTTAATCTAGCCTTTATTCCCACTCCCCTTTTGCCCCACAAACGAGAAGTTTCCAGCCGCGAACCATCGTTCATTGGCTTCTTTGACCCGCTGAGCAGCCACGGCGCGATTGGTCAGCTCGAAACCTGGAATGGAGTCAATGTGGAATGCCGGGCAAAAATAAACAAGAACCAACCTTGCACTGGAGTTACGGTTAGGGACGTGGCCGTTCCTGACGTCGTCGAGCCGCCTTGTGCTGCACGCGTCAGTGCCGCCGTCCGCAATTTATTTGCCTTGGACAACTTTGCTGTGGATTTCATCGAAATTTAAAAGATGGTCAAACGACGGGGTTTGCTACTCACCTCGACTCTTGGCTTCTCCAAGTCCAGCCCGGACCTTGCCCGTTCCAACACCAATCATGCCGAGACCCTTTGTCTGGTCGAATGCGCCAACCTCCTCCTCGGCTTCTCCAAACGCCATGCGGTTTTGCAGTTTGCGCAGCTCGGTCTGAGCATACGCTTCTTTGGCTTTACGTGCACTGAGAACGAGGAATGAGGCTTGGAAGTAAACGGGGAAAGGGGAACACGCCGAACCGTTTTCCTCCTCTACGCTTTTTTGGTCCATCATTAGGAATAGGGAGTGCTTTCGTAATTTTGGCGGGTGGTGGGGCCGCTAAACGATCTATGTGCTTCTCAATTTTATCTCGAAGATCCTGACCGTACGACCCTGTTCATCTTTTAATACAAGCAACGTAATGCTTCGCTCACACCATGTGCTTACCATCTCTACGTGTTCGTTCGAGATCCATACGAGCTGCGAGGACGCATTTTGCCCCAACAGTACGCTGTACCTTGAGTTGATATTCTGGAGGCGTTTGCTGCACCGGGTCACATTGAAATACGAAGCCAGTGTGCCGGCGCTGCGTGGCCGTGGAGAATCCAAGCGCAATCTTCTTTTGAGCACCAAGAAGCTAAGGAAAGGGTGTGATGAAAAGAACGTGGGTGAATCGCTATGGCACTAACATGAACATTGCACGATGGCATTTTGGCTAGCGGACCGAGGCCACCTGCGACACCGAGAAGTTTTGCGGCTGTAGTAGTACCAACAATAGCTGATAGGTTGGGAGCAAGGACATTCATTCGTGAGCTAACGTACACGAATATCTACAATGACAAGGGTGAGGGGAGGAATGAACGAGGTGGATGCAACTCACAGTTTTGCGTGTTTCCTCCAAACGGTCGGCCAGATCACAAGCTTGCTCGATGGCTTTCCACTGCGCGTCTGAGAGAGGTTGACCGGTGCTCGTTGTTGCCGTGATCAAAACACTCATGATCACTGCAGCCGGTAGTACACCTGCTAGGTCAACCTTTGTGGGATCCTAAGAGAATGGAGGCTAAGAAAACTTTCAGTTGTGCAAGGAATTAACAAACCTCGTTGTTGGCAAGAATGCGCACCGCTCGCGTGTACTGAGTAGGGTCCTGGACGAGTTGTTCCAGTTCGGGGAACTTTGGAGCGTAGTGGTCACGGATGAACTTGGGGCAATCATTTAGTGGAGAGAGGAAATCAGGGTCGTTCAGAGCGTACTTTGTGTACTACAAGAATTTCATTGTCGACATCGACAGACAAGTTATTTGCTTGCACGATAAGAGTGTACTCGGGGTTCAAGTGAGCGGGAAGCGACATTGCGTCTGCTGAGCTGGGATTTGCTTGGTATTTCGCGATTTCCTACATGGTGAAACTTGAGTGATGGCATGAGAGTAGCGAAAGGCTGAGCTCACCTTCAATATATCGGACATTTTCTTGCTGCCTTCTAGCTTTGCTATGGATGCGATGTCCTCTATTGCAGCGAGATCCATCTGCTGCACATCTTCCGCGTCCAACTCCTCTGCGGGCTTCACACCGCCCTCGAGCACAAGGCCACTTCCAGACCCCTCCGCTTCCTCCTGTTCTGGCTCGTCTTCATCCTCGGACATGTCGATGTCACGCTCCGCCTTGCGCTTCAATCCATTCGGTGCGGAGCTGGTAGTCGGTGCGGGAGATTCGTTATTTTCTTCATAGTCAGCGCTGCCATTGTCCGAAAGGCCGTCAAGATCTGCGAGAAGCTCGTTTGCAAGTCCACTCATGGGGGCGAGGTGATTCAAAGGGGCGCGTCAACATGTTTACCTATTTTGGCAAGCAGCCACTTTCTGGTCCGTGCGCGACACCAAAGAATATATAAGCAGAGCCAGAACATCGTTGTCTCTTCATACTTACCTTGATGGCGCATGCCCTTTCACGTACCTGGGTGTGCGGGTAGTAGGGACCCTTCATAGCACGGCGACCCTGTCCATTACAGAGGGTATCTACGGCTTGTATGAGCTTCGGCTCATGCACTGTCTCAATATTTTCCTGTCCTACCATGGCCACTCTGGCTGGGTAGGCCGTCCTTTTTTTGATCTTTATTTGTCCTAACCCTAACCCCATGTACATATATGTCTTGTTTTGGTAATTAGAATCGTACCTCTTCTTGACCATGTCATTCAAACTGCATGAACCAGATTCACCGCGTTCATCTCAGTCGCCCCCGCCTTTAGGGCCGCAAGGCGACCTAGAGGGCGAGTTACATGGACTCGTAAACGCCCTGTACAATCTCGGGACCACCGTCATCAACGACTCCACCAAGGAGCGTGACAAGCCAGCGGGAGGCAAGCAGGTTGGCCTTCGAGCGTACGTCTGCAGCTCCCCCACAAATGTGTCATTCGCGTACCCGTTCACGTTAGGAATGAGGTGGTTCAGCATCTCACAACCATCGATGACATGGCTCAAAATATTCGAACCATGATTCCATTCCAAGTCCTACAAGACATCGACAATGCAAGGAATCCCATGCAACTCACCAAGGACAGGCTAGAGAGGGCTGCAACCGAAAATCAGTTCATGAATGGAAAGATAGCTGCCATTGATGTGAGCTGTTTAGCTCAATCTCCACGTGTCTCTTATCGCCATTTTGCCCCAGTCCTATCGGCGGTCGTTGAATGAGGCGCTTGCAAAGAGCTTTCCCGAAACTGCAGAGTACCTCTATCCAACATCGAGTGTCAAAAAAGAGCCTGCGGACACTTAACATCCGCGACATGTCTGCTCCATCAGCGCCCTTCGTTTACCAGATCAAATGCGAAGCCATCATGTCCCAAAAAGTGCTTCACCACACTCATTACGTGTCACGGTCAACTCCACAAACCGTATAATTGTACACGCCAGAATTCCCTTGGTGACCAAGCTTGTCTCTATTTGCCCCCATGCTCTGAGACGACATTGTTTCGGAAAAACGAATTCGAACAAGGTAATCCTTATCTTTATGCAACCAACTCCGTCCTCCTCCACCCTTTTTGATCCGCTAAAAATGGTGTCCATGGTTAGTACGTTAGCGATACCCTCTTTCGTTGGCTTTCCCTCCACCCTTTATTTCACGCGATGATCGGAAGCGCTCAGATTCTCAGAAGCTGGCCTCGGACATCTCAGTTACGTCCGTGGCTTCTGTCCCTGTACACCTTACACCTTACAACCTTTGTGGCGCCGGCGCAATCTATATGCTATCAGACGATCACCGCCAATGTATCGAATGCACGATATTCCAACCCGAATATTTGTTGGCCATTTCCCTATCTGCACGAGCGTGTCCAGTCAACGTACATATGTATTCCCTCTTTGGCTATCTCGGCCCAAGTATCCAGGTCTCGGATACTCCCTTGTCCTCCGCCGCTCTAAAACCGTGCCGCCTATGGCCCGCATTATGTGGCATTATACTCAATCGCCAATTAATGCCAGTATGAAAATTTACCCCCCAGATTAAGCCGTGCCGCCGAATTTCCCCAAGTCCCCGTTAGTCCGTTCGAGGAATGCGCCCGCCCTCTGGAAACACCTTCATTTGCCATCGAAAAAGTGAACAAGTACGCATTGACATTTCAAGCTGATCCCCATCATCAACTTATAGGAACAATATTTCTGCGGTTGATGCGGTCAACCCAACAAAATCCGCAGACCAACTAGCTAATCATTCTTTGGAACTCTTTTTCTCCGATACGTTTCTCATCGGTGTTTTTTCATCCGTGGGTACACTTTGCTGGTCTTTTGGGCTACAGACTCGAAATAGCTGGCTGGTCACCTGCGCCATTCAGAGTAGCACTATGGCCACTGGGGGGGTTGAAACAAAAAATCGTTACCGTGATCCTGACACCTCCTCGGACCTCCTGTTCGACGGGAGTCCCAGGTAAAACGACCGTCTTGAGCTGATCTGATCGTCGTATCTGAAAATTTCTGGCGCTCGTCACGTTGGCGTTATTCTCCAAATCCAGCTCCTTGTGGCGGAGGGAGGGGGACCAAGGACCCCGAGAATGTCCACTTGCTGATGTGAGCCAGTTCACTTCTTACTCGCGGCCTAGACAAATTTGGACACAACGTGGGTACTCATTTGCAGGCATGATCCAAGTCATTCCTCGTACAGCGATGTACTCATGAACAGCCCTTTCCTAGAAAGGAGACCAGACGCTCTGCCGATGTAAAGCGATTCCGCTTCCACGTACTCGCAGCATTCATATCGTGAGCCGTATCTACTGGGTGCTCTGCTAGACACGTTTCAGGCGGCATTGAGGCTGTAAACGTAAACCACAGCCTACGAGGGGGGTACAGGGCTATGTACCCCACGTTCGACAATTGCAATCTGCGTGGGCAGTTTACCATCGTACGATTTGGTGGGCTGAGCTCGTGCCTTGCACGCTGTCTCACAGCAAAGCACCGCTCAATGTAGCATGGAAATCACGACCAGATTGATCGCCTGCCATCCTGATTACACGCACAGTGTGTCTGTGGACCCACAGACATGCCATGCTGTCCTGTGCTGTCCGAAAACTACAAATAGGAGTTAATTGTCGGGTATGTGTCGGCGGTAGAAAGACAGGTACCGATTTGCCACGAGGCCAGCCTGACAGAAAACATTAGGTTAAGTCATCGCGGGAATAGTAGACAAGACGACGGATCGATAACATGAATGTTCGCTTCGCTTATGTCGAGCTGATGCGAGAAGACTCAGCGGGGCAATATCCATACGCAATTTTGCCATGGTCCAATGTCGGGCTCGGTATTACCTTTCTGCAACGATATCAATATCAATAGGGACCGTTGAATTAACGGACAAGTTTGGTCATTTTCAATTACGCGAGGTGAGTGGACTAATAACATGCGTGCTGTCGACGTAACAACACGGTGGGACAGGACACAAATGGCACACAGGGGTCATCGATTCATCACTCGGTGATTTTACGCCTGCATGTTTTGGTCATATAGGGACGCGAGTTAATCATAGTTCCATCGCGCATGTTGATACACGTGCACCTAGTTGCAGTACATCATCAGACCATTAGCTCATTGGGACACGGTTGAGACATCAGGCTAACGCCCAGATAATAACTCCTGAAGGAGGACTGATCGTGATCTATATCGTACAATCATATCAAAGGGGATGATGGGGCTCTCATGGACGTACGGACCATTCCGTGCCGGCTATAGCTGCAGCGTGTTGAAAATTGTATTGCCAGATCTCAGTTGGTGGGATCAGAGATGGCGCTGATTCTACGGCTCGGGTGAACGAAACACGGGGAAATTCTCGGAGGAGATCATCCGCATCAGCGGTGTATAGATAACCTTGCGCAGGTCAAAATATAGGATAGTGACTCAGACTCCATGAGAGGAATGGTCCCGGACGCGGATCGGTTCCGCGCACGAGAGCGCCGTTCAACACAATCAGTCTGACCCTGGGGAGCTGCTTCGCAAGTCGGTCGAGCGTTGAGATCCAGTGATGGGAGCTCGGTTCGAATGTTGCGATCGTGGAAAGGGGTCTTTACTGACCCTTATAGCGTACTAATCATTGACTCCTCGGAGATCGATGAGGTGGACAGACGAGATGCCCGGGAAAGGTGGGCGAGCCACTTATCTGTCGCGTGAGATATCGAGCGGGTATAAGGTGCTCCCCACGAGTCAATGGCAGTCACCGGGTCAAATGCTAGGGGAGTAGCAGATATAATCACCCGAATCACGATACATTAGCATGGGTGAAACTGTCGTCATCAGGTGACTAGTAACAGGGTAATCGGAACGCGGGCCAAGGAGTGAATGTTTGGCAATGATGATGATGATTCGCTGTCTAAGGAAGAGTATGACCATCTTCGCGAAGTGATGTGCAGATGGAGAAGTGGGTCTAAAATGGAGTGCCAGACAAGCGGGCAGCAAGGAATTTTGCTGCAAAGGCGGGTGGCGGATTCGATAGCAAATAAACATAGTGGACGATGAGACACCGAACACCGTCGTTATCACGGCGGGCATAACTCGCTCCTGATGTACTTGCAGGCGGCGATACTGCTACCATCACTCTCGACAGTCATGGGGAACTTCGGACAGCGAGGGCGATACACGTGCAGATGATAGAGTCCTGTGGAATTGGGGGTTATACTTGCATCAACAGAGCAGGATCGAGTCGTGCGAACATTGTAGAACAGTTCATGTACACATGCATCCCCATCTTCCCAATGGGATATCATGTCGGCACTAGTGGGCAGCATTAGTACATGCCATCCGCCCAGGATTATAGCCTACCGTCCGCCTTGATTAAGATTTTCGTTTATCTGAACAAGCACGATGTATTTGCTGGTCGCGGGATGTCAACGTGGTTTCTTAGATTCCGCCGATACGACTCACAAACCAGATGGCTGAATCTCTATCATCCGATCCTTGACCCGCTCCTTGATATCTTTCATCCATGATTTCACTTGTTCACGATCGGAAGGCCACATCGCGTGCTGGAGCGTTGTCTGGAGAAGCTTCTTCATGTATATACGCAGTAGCTCCGTGTCAAAGGCTGGCCTGACCAGATGAGGTGAAGCGGCCTCGGAACGGGATATTGGAGAGCGAAAACCATATGAAGTCGCCATCCAGACGAGTGCACCGTTTTGCGATCCGTGTACGGGGTGCAGTGCTGGCGCGCTTGTGCCTTGTTTGCTCGCTGTTTGTACTACATCCTCTCACCTGCATACTACGTCGTTTCGTAGGATATCATGTCCTCTGTGACCTTTCCGTCCAGCGACGCCGACCTCGTTCCATCCTCGTCGATGCGCGACTCGATGCACGCGCAGTTCTACACACCGCCTGCGTTTGATATGGGCAACTCGTTCCAGATGAACCCGCTCTCTGCTCACCCACCCCGGACGCCCCGTCCTAGTACAGCGGCCCAGTCACACTTTGGCAATTCCTCCATGATGTTGTACAATGAAAAGTCTGAAGAACAGGAAACAGAGGAGGGTACACCTGGAGACGCTGCTGATGAGGACGAAGAGGTCGACGAAGAGAGTGAGCGTGTAGCGGAGGTGGCGAAGAACGTCGGCAGACATGAGGTGTGGCGGGATATGCTGGTCACCAGCTCAGGTCGAGACAAGGCATTTGTGGGTATTATGCACCTATCTGCCAGTGCGCCATGTTGACGTGTAGGACGATAGAAACTCGTGCAATATTCAATACGTGTATACCTATTATTGCATACGAAACTTTTGTTTCGAAGTGGCAAGACTGTCGGGCAGCAAGCACTAGTGAGGAAACTCGAGTCTGCCCGTAGTGGTTTCTCGTTCACAAGGTACTATGCGGCAGGACTCATATTCGAATGCTCTGACATCTGCGTACTAGGAAAATGCTCATCCTGTTCAACTGGCTGACCCCGTTGAGCACTATCATGGCGCAGAAGGCTGTTCCCTACTCGTCCAGCGGTTCATCATTGACTCCCCACAACCTTACGGATGTCCCAGCAAACAAACCATCGCCATCCTTTACGGGCGACCTCTTCTCGCACCCGTTCTTGCAGGCACTGCTTTCCGCGCCGCCTCCTGTCCTCCTGGATCTGGTGAATGGCCTCTCTGATGATATACATACGTTTTCTCGACTAGGACTGGTCGGTGCCAAAACGGGTGCTAGGGCGGCACGTTTTGCAGATTGGTGTTGGCTTTTTGGCACTCTGGTGGGCTTGGTTGAGAATGGTGTTGAAATGAGTGTCGTGCAGGGTCTTCAACGACAAGGTAACTGCCGACCGCACGATCACACATAGATTGCTGACAATGTTTGCAGTGGAAAACCGAGCATACAAGGAATCGCTGGACGGGGCAACGTCGAAATCGCGGCCCAAGATTGCAAAATTAGACGAAAAGGAACTTGCGAGGTTGCGCCGCAAGACCTATTGGTTACAGATAACTCGGTTGAAGTTGGCCATGGACTTTATCTTTGTTTGTAAGAGAGAAGTCATGGGAGCTTGTTTTGCCTGCTGATGAACTGTTTTTCCAGCATATGATATCTTTAGAGTCAAACGTGGAAGGGATACCGTTCAGTCGCTTG
>JBBPRM010000108.1:0-29541 GCA_038092995.1 Xerocomus minutiporus | reverse complement strand
GAACGAGACGGTTGCCTTGCTTTTTGCGACTTTGTGAGGACTCGACGGGACGCTCTTTTTTGTCACGACTGGCTTTTCGACACGAGCCTTTTTGACGGTCCTTTCTGCTTTTCGAACTTGGTTTGGTTCTGCCATGTCCGTGTTATAAAGTCAAAAACTACCAAAACGGTGCGACGCTCATCGAATCCTACTATAATGGGACGACTAGGATCCATATCATCTAGCGTCCCAGTCGGGCATGAAGCCTTCTGTGGGCTGGCCTACTCCCTCCATAGGGCACAAGATTGGAAGCTAATACGCAATCGTGGTACGGTCGATGTGACTCATTGAATCATCAGATAATATTGGCATGGTCCGATGTCTGTGACACACGATTTCATTACAGACTGCCAGGCTGGTTCAATCTCGTCCGAGACATATCGGACTGGGGGTATAAAAGCATTCCCTGTGAGTACGCCCTATTCTTTCCAGCTCTCTCTTCCTTTCCTTGGGTCCTGGTGATCCTAGTACCATTTGGCAGCGCCGCTTTGCTCTCATCCTATCACGTCTTCATCGTCTCGATCTTCTGCGCCGGCGTATACTTCACACTCCCTTGCTACCCATTTACGAACCATTTCGATCCTTGTTCCACTCGTAGCGCAACCCGTCATGACGGTCTTCTCTGCACACTTTGTCGTCCTTGCTTGCTTTTGCGCAGCCCTCCCTCTCGCTCCCCCTGTTGAAGCTGCGCACCTTCACGCCAGCCACTCGATGGAGAAGCACGCCACCTCCCCTCACCCCCCGCATGAGACGCACAAACCATCTTTCTTCGATGGGTCGACTCCAACTCACAAGCCCAGCGATGAGCACCATGACCATCGTGTAAGTCATCCCAACGCGTCGTATCTATTTCCCGGCTTACAGTTCTTTGTGCAGGCGCATGAGCATGAGCAACGACCCACGAGACCTCCACCCCTTTTGCGACGCTATCGTGCGCATGATCACAACAATGTGCACCACCAGGGCCAGGATGCTCACGGCCGCGCCGATGACAAAATCCCTCGGTCAGCCTTCGCACGAAGCCGCTATCGTCGAGAACACGCTCGTCGCTCCTCAGTATATGTTCCTGGAGAGCATGGTAATACTTACATCGTCTCTGGAACACCGCCTAGACATGGAGAGCATGGGCACGCGAGCGTCGACAAACAAACTTCCCATGCTCATCAGAGGCGCCAGGTCGATGGAAATAATTTGGCTTCTGGGAGGATCGACATCATGGCGAGTTCCTTTCCTTGGTCAATCATGTCATCTTTTTTTCTTATTCGAGTTTGTTTAGGGTGCTGCTCAGTCACCCGGTAGCGCACAGCGTCTCGCGTCACTAGCTGTGGACTCAACGCCCATTAACTGGATGTCGGGTCAGAGTTCCGCCAAGGCATTCCCATTGAACGCGTCTACGACCAACCGGACTCAGTTCATTATGGTGCCCACGAATGGTTCTGATGTAGCAGGTATGTCTCAAGCCCTCGTTCAAGCTCCGCATCGCTAAGCCTCTCATATGCAGGAGGCGGAAACAAGCACGTCAAGCTTGCGACCCAAGTATTTGATGCAGGCAGCGCCGATATGGTCATGTATTGTGCCACCTACAATGCGAACCCGGGAACGCCATCTGCGTTGCTGATGACGCCTTGCGCTGATGCAGCGCAGTTTGCGTCTTCCGACGCGATTGGTCCGTGCGCTGGCGACAGAGACGATGCGTCCTCGTCGAAATCCCAACAGAGCCAGATATTTTCTTACGATCCGTTCAGCGGGGCGATCGAACCGATATTGTCCACAGAGGGCTCCTCCAACAGTGGCAACAGCTCCGCCATCTCAGCCTCGTGCGCTGGCGCAAAAGTCAGGCGAGACACAAGCAACTCTACGACGAATGGCTCTGCGACACTGTCGAGCACCTCGACGAATACAACTCCCACCCCCAACGTTTCGCAAAACGCTCAAAACGTCACGCTTGTGTACGTCGCGGGTGCTCTCGAGGTTCCTGCCCCGTCTCCAAGCGCGGGCGTCAACAGTACGACAGCCTCGACCACCGTTACTCCCAGTGCGCACATGAACCAGGCGGCCGTGGTCACAACGACCGTCACGACGACGGTCGTCACCACCGTGACAGCCTCCGGAACTGTCTCACCCGCCAAGGCCGTCGCGTCGGTGCTGACATCCTCCCCGCCGACCTCGACGTCGGAATCGTCTCTGAGCTCTTCGAGCACAACATCCTCGGGAGCCGCGATGACGACGCCGGCGAACGCAGAAGAGTCGCTCGAGGTCGAGGTTGTTGGCGTGGCGCCGTCGACGACCACTAGTTCCTCGTCGACGTCTGACCTTGCTCCCACCATTACCTCTTCTCCGACATCGACGTCGTCGACGTCATCGTCTTCTTCACATAGCTCTGCCAGTCCGGATCTCAACGCAGAGATAGAAGCAACGTTGGTGGTGGCGCGAATGCATCGCCGAAGTGCAATAGCCATAGCGAGCGCATCTGCACTTTAGGAATGTAAGCGATATAATGTGTGTAATGATATACGTGTGGCGAGAGAGTTGTGATCATGATCTTGACTATATACACACTTTATATGTAAATCGTCATTGAGGCAACGAGCGTACCAATTCGATCGCGAATGCACAGACATTGATCGCTCTCAAGTGCTATAGCTGAAATGGATTCACGAGGATATGGTTGCGACAAAATGCCAGTGATCAAAAAGGAAGAAAGAATCCGACCGATATACGGTGTCACGCACGGAAACGGATCGCTGGTCTCAAGACACCAAGCAATGGTCCAGCAGTTGCATAGTATCCCATCGGATGATCAGCTTTCCGATTTCTAAGTATTTGCTGTACAATCAGATGAAATCTAAAAGCCATCAATCTGAAAGCACGCTACAAGTCAGTCGCACGAATGCAGCACGAGATAGGATGATCTTTTCCTTAAATCTCCTCGTCGTCAAAATTGATCTCTTCTACAGGAAAGTCCCCGATTTTGACTCTATCAGGTCGCACGAAAACCCCATGATTGGGACGACACGTAAAGTATCGCTCTCCTTGAGCGCTATACAGAGTATATGCGTGTGAGATCACTGCAAAAGAGAAAGACGCACGAGCCATCGTTCCGCCCAATCGGTTCATCGTATTCGATCCCAAGCCAGACACCCGTCTTTGCAAAGATAGTTTGGCCTACGAAACGCACCGTGCCGCGTTTGTGAAATCCTTCCTCGGCTGATTCGACCTCGCAACGTGCACCGACCGGAATGTCTACATCAGCAACAGGCGGAGGCGTCTCCGATGTTGGAGCGAATCGGCCCACTCGGTGCGATTTCTTGTACGCCAGTACAGAATCTAGAAAGAGAAGCACCATTGAGCATGTGCAACATAACCTAGTAGTGATCCGACCTGTCCGTTTCGCGTACGCATCGTCGCTCAGCTCGAACTTCTCTACCTGGGAAACGTCGGAGAGCTGCCCCGTGAACGAGGTAGCGGGGTTCGTATCGATCACCTGCGCATAGACACATTGTTCGCGTTGTGCACATGACGGACAACGGCTGGGCTTACATCCAATGTCTGCAGCGCCGTCAATCCATAAAAGCCCAGCTGTTTACTGTCGTCGGAAAGCTGCGCGATGGTCTCGCCCTCGGCGTTTTGGATGGCGATGCGTTGGTTTTGGACGGGGATGCCTGTGATGAACTCGAGTTTTCCCTGTAAACGAAGGCTGTGAATGATCGGTCGGTAGATCGAGGAGATGAGGACCTTGAGCTGCTCGACGGTGATGTGGAGGTCAAACCGTCGCTCGGATCGCGTGTCTAGGGAGACCACAAAGACGTTGACGATGCTCGACATGTTTTGGTATGTGTCCAAGATGAGTTTGGCCAGTGCAGATTTCACGCCTTGGACTTTTCTCAATGTTCTCCTCGTACATCTAGTAAATCCTAATACTAGTACGAGCTCATCGTCGACAACGCACCACCAAGTGGATCAAATTGATAAAATTCAATCACGTGACTGTCAGCACTTGTATCCAATCTGTCAAGTACAGCAGCGGCCGTCGATAACGCTTATTGTGTCTCCCACGTCGGCGACGACAGGCCCATCATGGATTACGGTCGCCCGTTGACCGCGTCAGCTCGAACTTTGTCGGCCTCAGCGTTACGTGAAAGACTCTCCAAATTAACGCCTTCGCCGCTACGCCCGGTCGCCGCTCTACATGCATCGATCGAGTTGAGTCATCCTTTCTTGTCATCTTCCATGCTCGCACACAGACAATATGCATCATCTCAACATTGATTCATCTTATATTAGCTTTGTACCCACGAAAATACCCCGAAGACGCAGATTGCAAACAATGGTGGTCGCCGCTTGGTCTACTTTACTCGTGAATTCTATCTTCCTTTTCCTAATACTTTGGTGCGAGCTTGTTCTATCGTACCGGCCTTCGACTCACCTTGTATGCTGTCGTCAAGTTCGATTCCAGCACTCTGGCCGTTCCTTGCTATTTATGTCGCATGGATACATTGGGTCGATAAAAGTCCGGAACACGGCACGAGGCTGAGCCCGTGGTTTCGCTCGTTAAAGATATGGCAGTACTTTGCAGAGTACTACCCTGCTTCGTACGTTTCCCAAAATATCTCATGCTTGGCAGCCTTTGATCGATGTGTGAACGTGCCCAGATTCATGAAAGTGAGTTGACCGGCTCCCGGGTCATTGTCCACTTTGGGCTAACGATTGGGTAACAAGGTGTGCGATTTACCAGCAGACCGACCATATGTGTTTGGTTATCATCCACATGGTTCGTCTTGAACTCCACTGATAAGTTATTTGTGTCTTACCCATTTAACTCTAGGAATAATAGGAATGTAAGGGGCTGGCTTTCGTTGTCAGACCGTCTATAAATACGCTCTTACAGGGGTGCGATGGCCACTTTTGCAACAGAAGGTCACTCTACTTTCTCTCCTAAAGCCACATACTGAGATTCGGGCCACCAGCCACCGGGTTTTCCCTTGCATTTCCAGGGATCCAGCCTCACCTGCTTACACTCACAAATAACTTTAACGTACCTTTTTATCGCGAACTTATCATGGCCCTGGGGATCAGCAGTGTTTCTAAACAATCTTGTTCCAACATATTGAAACGTGGTGCAGGCCAGGCCATTGCTATCGTAGTTGGCGGTGCTGCAGAAAGTTTGAGTGCTCGCCCGGGAACGGCAGACCTAACGTTGAGAAGGAGGTATGTCAACATAGGCGAGTCTCAGATTTATTATGCTCATGCATCATACTCTTAGGCTGGGTTTCATCAAGATCGCAATTCAGCATGGGTATGTTTGATTATTTTTGGAAGCAAGTTGCCTTACCCTTCATTGATTCCGTACTTTCAGTGCTGACTTAGTACCTGTGTTTTCCTTTGGTGAAAATGACGTACGAATTTCAGTTTGATCAGTAATCATCCTGAATCGATCCCATTATTCTAGATCTACCAGCAAATGCCGAATGAAAAGGGCACCACTATTTACGCCCTGCAAAAGAAGTTCCAAAGCATGTTCGGATTCACCCTCCCTTTGTTCCACGGACGTGGATTGTTAAATTGTACGTCTTTAGATGTGCTTTTCTGTTGTTAAACTGACTCCCATCAAGATAACTTGGGATTGATGCCATATCGTCGAAGGATCGTATCAGTTAGTGAGTTGTGCCGCACTCTTCACTTCGCACGTCTAGAGTCTGATATCATCAGTTGGCCGGCCAGTACATACCCAGCAATGTGATAAGCCGTCGATCGAGGAACTTACTCGGGTACAGACTCTCTATATAGAGGAGCTGACTCGGTCCGTCCCATTTTACGTCGGCCTCTGACGTCTCTGACCCAACTCTCAGCATCTGGAACACATACAAGGATGAGTTTGCAAAGACACGTACAAGGGAGCTGAGCATAATCGATTAGAAAACGTTATTCTCTTATTTATCTTTTCACTCTGGCATTCCTTTTTCTCGGCGTGTATTATGGGACCTCACATGAAGACCAATGTAGTGTGTAAAAGGACATTGTTTCTAGTCTGGTCACCAGACTACTTCGAGGTACAACACGATTGGATTAGTCTCTTCTGGGCAGAAATACGCGAGCATTCTATGTACAGCACTTATACATTGTTCAACAGGACAAAGATACGATCTTTAGCTCGCAGGTGCATTACGCCAGACTCCCCATGAGTAAAAGGCGTCGCCGGACACGCAAGGCTGCATTCCTGGCATGCGTGAGACCGAAAAACGGCGAACTGGTGCCAAGACTATACGCATGTCATCCAGCAATATCATCAACGTCGCATCGCAATCTGATCGCAATGATACGCGTAGACCCCATTTCTTCAGCACTATAGGAAGACACTGACAAGACACTCGTTAAACCCAGGTCCCCATATCCCTTACCGTCCTTTTTCTTAGAGGTATGCCATATTTGACGTGTGAGCCCGCGATGTCCGGCTTGAACCGCGCCAATCAAAGCCGGATCCAACGCTGTCTATCACAGGCACCTCCCTTGCCGAGCAAGTGAAGAAGTTCATTGCGCACATGAGGCATGAATGCATGATGGCCCACGGTGCTGATCTTCTTGACGCTGCTTCGTTCGTGCAACGAAAATGCGACCACCGCTCACGGCCCCATCTGCCAGATCGTAGCGCGCTTTCACACGAAATATCGATGGTGCTCGATGGCAGTCGCCGTTTGTCGTTGAAAATTTGGCAGACGAGATAAAACGGCCCGTGTCGCGCACCCGTGCGACCCGTGCTCGATTCCGTCTGTCGGCCTCCAAATATGCCCGCTTGTAGTGGTACGACAGCTATTCGCTTTCACTCTCAAGGGATTTGCAGTAGGTGGGGTCATATGGCTAGGAACCGGGAACGGTGATGAGTCCGATGTCCTTGACGAGCACTTTGTTAGCAAGCAAGCAATAGAGCATGCTTCTCCTGTGGTACGAAATCGCAATCACTCACCGTCATATACACAATATGTAGTATGGGTGCGCTCCGCCACCCTGCACCACATGGAACCGAGGACACTTGACTCGGCTCAAATTTTTTTTTCACCTCGATGTGCGATAGATGTGAGAAAAGACCTGCACGCAATCGAATTGACAAGGATCAAGGCATGAGAACGACAAACCTGAGCCTCCAGAGTGAAAAACGCCACCCGTCATCGCTTGGGGACCTCCCTTCAAGGGGCCCATTTGATATTTTTTATCTCTGCCCCAGTTTTATCGACCGCCGGTGCTTGTTGACAGGTTGAAATACGTCCACGCCGATTGCAAGCGGACTGGACGGCGGTAAGGAAAAGTTTGACGTTGTTTGCCTCTTGATCTAAAAAGGAAGTAATATCTGTGCTACATTTTCCCACGGGTCATTAAGCCAAGTACTAGTACTGATCCTGTGCCATGGCGTATTTTGCACGTAAGTTGTACGGTCACAAGGGTCATCACGTCGTCAGGCTGCGAAAGTTCGTAAACCCTACAAAGTTCGTACCACATGGATCTCTTACTCTGAACACCACGATATCGCAACCCTGTACGCAGCGTAACTATTCATCGGGTTCTTCGCCCGATGTACCCAAGTACGGCTCGGTGCCTATAGCGAAACACATAATGCATCCAGCTCCGCGGGATGAAACGCGCAGTTAATGATCCATGGAGTGGCCCTCAGGTCAGCGAAGCAAAAAAAACATTGGGCTGTCAAATCTATTCGATTAAATCGGTACGTACATGGCGGGACTCCCTTCGAGTGCATTTGGAGATATTATGCGGTACTGTTTCACCTGGTAAGCTAATCTTAATCGAGGTTCTGTATCATCTTCGTCAAAGTCGGTACTACGTCCATGACGTCCGGTTCATCCATGCATGTTTGGATCTACCCGACATACGATATGGTTTGCACCAGGGAAGATCGATCACGTTTTCAGTCGGTGTGTCAATCTCAATCTTACTCGTTGCTTCATGTCCTCCACGTTTGGACCCAGCCAGATGGTGGCGCTACATATCAGGCTCATCTTCATCGTCGTTTCGCGCCACACGTTTGGACCTATCCCAAAATCGTGTGTGGCTGCCCTTCGGTACGCGTCGACGTTTCATGTCATGCGAGTCCCAAAGTCACGGGTAGTATGGCGATCGAGCAACGTTTCCATTGGTAGGTTAAACTCAATGACAGGACGTGTTCGATCATGAACATACGACTAGACAACGGCTCCCGGTGGCACTTCTTTTCGCAAAGACTCGAAACATTCATGCAACGCATATACTAATTGTATGACGCAGTGCAGGTGGCAAAATAAAGTCTAACGAAACAAACAACATCTATTTTCTTTTTCTTTTTGTAAAAAAACAAACAAACAAGCGTCCGATCCACGAAATGGATTATCGGGGTATGGCTTCGCAAATACGCGTTAAAAAGCGTGTGCTGCAGGTACCTCTTGAATCCTTTGACCACCATATTCCGTATAACAAAAATCAAACAGCAATACCCTCGAGACTCTTCGAATCCGTGCTCGACAGGGGATACTGTCATTGAACGTGTCAGCCAAGCCAAACAGGCACGTCCTTGCCCCTACTGACCTCGTCCCGCGCATATTCTTTCGTAGTATCAATCTTGATAGAAATGCTGTTTGGCGGGGGCTAAAGAGATGACTGAGCCCATGTTCGCGCACCAGATCTCAGAAAACATACCTTGGGAATCCTTGCGAGCATGCTCGAAGTCACCTTTTGTACACTGTGGGTTTGAAGGGAAACCGACGTGCCCTCGTCTTCATCATAATCACCCTTGATGTCTCTGCGCGCATTCAAGGTGGCAAGGAGGGAGTTGCAATACACTGTGCAGGATGTCAGCACAACGTGCATCACTCCTGGCACAAGGACGTACATCGACCAATGCAGTAGTAGAATGAAATATAGATGAGCGCATGTGTGAACACAGCATACTATCAAATACGGACGATCAATGTCGAGCATTCGCACAATGTACTAGACACGCTTACGGTTATGAGTGAAATAAGAGCACAAATACTGTTGTGATATCTGTTAGCAATATGCGCCTCATTCAGATTATGAAACCGACCTGGTCAAGAGACCGGTGTTGATACTGAATACAATCTAGACCACACTCGTCGATCAACTGAAAGCGACGCATGGCCATGGACACTTACCAATTTGCTAATCATAGAATCAGATCTGTCGACAGCATATTCAGGAAGGCACGTAGAGCAAAGTGTGGAAATGTTTACCTCCGGAAACCGGTTCGCGATGTATGCAGCAAATAACAGAGGAGCCCGGCAATGTAAAGATCTCCAAAAGCAGAAAACGCATTGATCGACATCGAGATAGGCTGAGCACGTCATCAGCAAACCGTTTGTAGGACCGCATCGACGTCACCCACCTTTATGGTAAGAAGTTGGTTAAATGTTGTAAAGGGTACACTGAGCATGTGTCAGCAAAATGATGTTGGAAATACGCATGAGAAACATACCCCTTCACGCAGTAAACTACAGCGTCCTTGGTGTCAATAAAATGTTGTACAGAACAAATTGTCCGTCACTCACTCAACGTGACAACTGTAGACATAACGCTTCAGTGGACAGTCGGGAACTTGGAAGCCATAAAACTCACTTAATTCGCCAATAACTAGCGCCATCTGGGGAAAGACAGATTAAGAAGTCAAGATGCGCAGCCGAAACAAAATAACTTACGACTGAATAAACAAGCCACCAGTTCCTGTTGCTGACTGTCACAGGGGATTCAATGGCAGGACACAACCAACGGAAGAGATAGGCATACGCTTGAAAATACGCCATGCCATGAAACACTGAACAAGGAATGTAGTGGCTCCCTATGTAAATAGTGAGCTGAGGAGGAGCAATAAACTCAAGCAAACTGCGTACATTGAAGTACACTTCGACCTTGTTTGCGTGACATGTTAATTGCAGTCAGTAAAGGAAAACATGGACTTACGACAAGACTCCTGACGGGGGATGAGCACAAGCGCCTTGTGTAAACTAAGACCCACTTACCAAACAAGCTTTCCAAGTTCCTCATGCACTCCGTAGTAGGTGACGAGGTATGTGTAGACTGGAGAGGAATCAGTACGAATACACCGGTGGAGGATGATTGCACTTGCTCATGTGTGTAATGAGTGCTTGGTGGATCGTGTCCAGGAAAAGGACAACAGCAACCTATAACACAGGGTTAGGAAAGGACAGCAACAAACTCGTGTAGACTGACAAGGATCTTGATCCACCGCGGGTCCGAGGGGTAGTGAGCATAATAGTACCAAGTCTGAATGAAAGTAACTAGCGTCTGCGAGTTTAATACGGTGAAAAGTGCAAGTGTATCGACACCCACGTCCATACAGACTGAAAGAAGATGGTGAGTAGATGGGTGGATCTATACTATGACATATACTCACGCCGCAGCGACGACGACGCCGATGAACATAGATCCGAAACTGGAATGAATGATCAAAGACTGAGGGAGGGGAATGCGTGGGGGGAACTTACGTGCTGTCAATGGCCATTGCTACAGAAAGACGAAGAGGGAGAGGACGAGGCCACGGCAAGAACTATGTATGATCAGGGAGCTATTATACCGGAGCACAGAGCAGGGATGGTGTATGATCGAGGGCCCACTGACAGCATTGAACGCCGCCGCCATGTCATCTTGACAGCATAGAATTGGGGTGAGTGATATGGTCGTTTCAAACCACGTTGCGAGCTCAAAACCTTATCCGTGTAAGGAAGGTAGCGGCATCAGTACCTGCAGGCTTGGACAGAATCTCGAAATTGAATTGAACTTCTGGGCGCGCATGCACTGCATGACAGTTTCCCTTTTTGTTCGCTAACGCCAACTGCCGACCCCCGATGTGACGGTCGATCGCAGCCTCGCAGGTGCCAATCTGTAATTCAACATGCCAGAGGAATTCGAACATGAGCTGGAAATTCATCCAGCTTCACGTGGGTTCTAGAAGTTGCGATTTGCGGTTTCGCTGGCTGTTACAATCCCAATTGTGAACCGGGCAGTGTTGCAGCCTTACAGGCTGATCGGAGGAACCCGTAACGTCATACCGAGTTCGATCTAAAGGACATCATACCATGTGCACGTGGGTCAAGCTGATTGGCCTAATTTGCAAATTGGTTGAAAATTAAAAATTATCCAAGCAAATCAGCGTAGCAGTGCAATAAGACTGGACTTACAGTAAAACAACATCGTACAAAAGGCTGCAGTTATCTCGAAGCTGCTGCGCCCATTTCTAAAACGTTATCACGATGGATTGGGTTGTCTTGTTGAATTCCCTGCAAATACAAATTGACCATGGTCAAATAACTTATGCCATGACATCAAGGCAAGCGGTAGGCGGAAAATGGAGCCTGCCCGACGAGGACCCTGGAGTATCCACACTCGCCAAACGACTCCTATTTCTGTCGTCCGACGTCCCGCCTGGCAGAGTTTTTTGACAGGGAAAAATTTCGTGGGGTGCTCAGGGAAGATTTGTTATAGCATTGAAGGGGTGGGGATACCTGAGAACGCCCAATATTATTCTAGCGAACGGTCAGCTTCCTCGGATCCATACCCGGACGTCTCATATACCAGCAACCCATACCCTGTCGGGTTAGCCTACTGTTGTTGTCCCTGATCCATACGTTTCGGTCATCGGAGGGTGGAATTAGCCTTAACATTGGATCCGAATACTTCGGGAAGGTAATTCGTATGACATCGCTGACTTCTCACAACCACAGGCTCGCCGCGATCACCTAAGCCTCACGCACATGATCTATGGATTGATTCAACCTGCCCAGTGACAACAAAGACTAGAATGAACGAAAGAACGAATGTGTGAATAAAAAGAGTGTAGATAACCCAGGTATATGAGGGTATAGACATTTTGGGGAATCAAAACAAGGTATCAATGCTGAATGGTTGCGAGGGTAACCGAATTTCAAGCATGTGAGTGCAATGTTCAACGCGCTGGGCAAACTTATGTCGCCTTGCTCTTCGTGCCATTGATATACGGCGCGCATACATTGGGGTTGTGGTAAGCAGCAGGATCCTTTGTGAGGAATCCCAGTCGAGCGCCCTCGAGGTAGGACCTGGCAAGATCGTCAGTCGAGCAGCACACCCACCCAACCTAGATTGCATACCATTGGCGAGCCAACGCATTTCCATTCGTCAGGGCCGAAATCTCGGTCTTGAAGTTCCAGAACTAAGTCCGATTAAACGAAATGATCTCAGTTGAGAAAAAAAAAGGCATGCTTACAATCCATCCAGCACCTTTGCTGTATGCCCATTTTTGAGCATCTGCCCACTTATAGAGGAACTCGTTCGTGGCGTTAAATTGAGTGGGAAGTCCCCATTCACCGAACCAGAGAGGTGTATTACCGAGGGCAGCATCGGCTTGGATGCGCTGCAGATCTGAGGGGATGGCAGGGTAAATAACGCATTCTATATCATGAAAAATAACGTACTGCACACGCTCTTCAAGTAGGCGTCGGGATTCGCATCAGCGACACCCTAGTAGACGAGGTGAGCAAAGCACCAATAAACAATGCGTAGATTGCGTTACCCCAAATCTTGAATATGTGTGAGTAAAAGGACACACGAGAGATGCATCCGACTTACGAGTAGTACAAATGGTTATCATATCCTTGAGGTCCAATCGCAGCATCTGCCGGGTTAGCTGGGTGGTCGTACTGCCAGTTGACATCCATGAAACTTTGGGCGGTATGAGCTTTACTATGCGTTGCAAGGGTAGGGAAGCTTACCTGGTAACCAACGAAGACCGGGAGGATTTGAACGAGGACGATGTAAACGTGGCTTGGAGATCGAGCTGGACGCCAATCTCGAGGATAAGAGGGATGGCAGCATGGACTGCTGCTGCAACTTTAGCATTGAACGAGGATGTCAAGGATACGTCACTAAGAGCAGCAGTGAAGTTAGCCGA
The DNA here is from genome assembly GCA_038092995.1 of Xerocomus minutiporus. Classification (NCBI taxonomy): domain Eukaryota; kingdom Fungi; phylum Basidiomycota; class Agaricomycetes; order Boletales; family Boletaceae; genus Xerocomus; species Xerocomus minutiporus. Next base: position 16,562 of record JBBPRM010000108.1, on the reverse strand, counting down.
CGAAATAGGAACGTCCGATGACACGTCAGGAACCGGAATGCCAAGCGCGAGCTCTACGGCGCGAACGGTCAGGACAAAATTTTTCTGGACTGCAATACAATATTAGAGTCCAGTTACATTAATGAAAGCTGGGGGACATACATTCCCCATAGCCTGGTGTCTGCGTAGCATTCATCATGGGTTCGTTAACGGCCTCAATGGCGAAAACACTGCCAAAGTTGGGATCGAGATGCGAAAGTGATGTCATCACGGCAGTCCAAACCAATGCACGGTGATAGTTGTATGGTGTCTAGTAGGCAAATCATCAAGTTGTGCCATATACGCTGTTATGGGTACGGACGTAAAATTGAACATCGGCAGTGCAGCTGCGAGCTGAGTTAGTCTCACGGGTCTTGGGCAAACACTGGGTCACATACTCGCCAGCGAATAATTGCAAGGGTGTCTGAACACCTGGTAGTGCATGGTGGTCCAAAATCACCTGTATTCCAGCTTTGTTGAGCCATTGCAAGCCACGACGCTGTCAAATCGGCCCATGTTGAGATGCTGAAAATGATTTCGCATTTTCCAAGACATACTAGGTAGTAAAGACCCCCACGAGGATATGCTTCTGACGGGCGGTTTACGAGCGCTTCAACAATCCAATATCCAAGCTGGAAGGTTGACGTGTATATTAGAATATATGAAAATGTTGGCATAGATACACACCGGGACGCGAACTGTGTTGATTCCAAGTTGCTTGAATTGATCAACATGGGATTGGGTGAACCAAGAATTCCAGTGCCGTGCGAATTTTTTATCAACGGTCTTGGGATACTTTTTGGCGAATGCACTAGGTGTGTATGAGACGCGAATCCTATTACTGGGCACATTCGACTCACGATTCCGTTGAAGTGCAATCCTGGCAATGTGTAGTACACATCTGTCCGCCCATTCTTGTCCATTCTGAAGACCATCAAGGGGGGTACTTGTCATAGTGCAGCGAGCGCTCGTACCTTCAGGAAGCATCCAGGACTCGAGCAGAAGCCTAAGTCGCCGACGTAATTCAAAATGCAGGGGGACAATAAAAGTGAGATGTGCCCACCATGAACCGAGGTTTACGCCATATATTTTGCGGTCTGGTAGTCCAGCGAGGACCAGCGAAAAGAGTGTGGAGGCTAGGGATAAACCCAACAGCAGGTACTTCATTATGGGGTGATGGAAGGTTGAATCTCAACTTACAAGGGCCTCAGGTTACTCACGGAACGCGCTTAATATATGCCGTTTAAATTCGGATGCCGTTTCGGAAACGTGATCCTTCTCGGCCTGCGATCACAAAACAGGGAATTGAAAAACAATGATGCCTAAGTAGAGCAGCGTGAACTATAGTGGGGAAAGGCGGCGGGTGTGGTGATCTGGATGAGCTATTGATTGGTCGATAGGCTGATTTCTGAGTGCATCCTCGTGAGCAGTTGTACCATTACGTCAGCGTCAAGTTGTTGTTTGTTGTCTGCCAAAGGGGTCATGAGTTCCACGAGCACCGTCGAGCTGGGCATTCCTGCGCCGTTCTTATTTGAAAGGAGGGGGTGGGTGCATCCCGATCCGCGTTCAAGAATCAGCGTAGGTAAGACGAAGTTCGGTAGTGCCGCTTTGCGTCCCCGGTACGTACATATGTACCGTTATGAGTCGTGCTTCCGTTCCTTTCCTCACGATATCCACACGCTTACGAGCAACGTAGTAGGATCATCAGACCAGAAACTGGTACTGGAGGTCACTGGATCTACCCGTTTTCATGACTGGATGCGATTTTCGTGTCAAAACATGTTCTGAATTCAGTGGCTCTCGCGTCAATGCCACATTAGGTCAAAAAATAGTTCAACGTAAGCGATAACACTCGTCAACGTTCAGCGCTCTGACAGCGCTCAGCGTCAGATATGAATCATAACGACAAAAGTCTGGACGGTACACAAGTGCCCAACATGGGGAGTTCTCTGGGGGAAGAAGCTTTAGAGACATATGCGGGGGGTCCCAAGTCCCCTGCAGAGAAGGAATCGGATATGCAATCCCAAGACTTTCCTGAGGATGGGTTTACAGGATGGGCAACTGCCATCGGCGCGTGCGTGCAGATGCAACAAGTTCCTCCATAACAGCGCTCGACGCTAATAACGAGACTTGAACAGATTTCTCGTCCAGTTCAGCACGTACGGGTGAGCCGTTTGAGCGCAACCAACTGCTCGTGCAAGTGCTGTAGTCGTCCTTCCAAGCCACTAACCGTATTTTAGATACTCGATCTCATTTGGGGTGTATCAAGGTATGGCGGACACTCCTCTGTTCAAGTGATCATCATTCACTCGATTTTCTCGAGATTTCTATGCTCAAACCTACCTCACTAATGAGACATCCTCGACCATCGCGTGAGTCACCCATCTTGCGCCCTTATTCTCCTCCGTTTAGCTCGTGGGTCAAAGATGGATCGGGAGCACAAACGCCTTTCTGTTCGAGATATGCGGGCTTGCAGCGGGCAGGTTATATGATCGTGGTTATTTGTGAGTCCCACGTTACGAATCATCACATTCTCCTGACCCCCTTAGTTATCACCTCCTGTATGGGGCATCCTTGCTGCAAGCCTTTTCCCTTTTCATGCTTTCACTGGCGCGCCCAGACAACTTTTATCAGGTGTGCATCAACTTGTGTAGATTTCTGTCAACCGAATTTGACAAACATTTTAAGGTCTTTCTCGCTCAGGGCATTGGATCTGGATGTGCCGCGGGGCTGTTGTATGTCCCCTCCATGGCAGTCTTGTCACAGCACTTCGACAGGCGCCGCGAACGAGTTATGACGTTTGCCTCTTCCGGCGCCTACCTCGGTGCAGTGGTGCACCCCATCATGTTGAACAACACGATCAATGGCCAACTGGGCTTTGCAAATGGCGTTCGCGCTAGCGCTGGACTTGTCAGCGGGCTCTTGCTGATTGCCAGTCTGTTGATGAGAACAAGGCTTCCGCCTTCTAAATCTCACACCGACTTTCTTACCGTCGCCAAAAAGTGTGGCCGGGACAGTGCGTTTATCTTTGGATGCCTTGGGTATGTCGCGTTCATCCTCTCCCCAATGAGCGCCTTCTTGATTTCAGCGCATATAGTCTCGGCATATTTGTCGTGGCGTTTTATTATCCCTTGTTTTATCTTCAACTCGACGCCGTGAGGCATGGCTTGGGAAATACCTTTTCATTTTACTCAGTTGCGTCGTCCTGCCTCACCCCCACCTGACATGTTGATAATCTAAGTCAAACGAACGGGGGGAAACGAACAGCTCGTGATCATGAATGCCTCGAGTTTCATCGGTCAACTTTGCTCTACCGCCCTCGTTGGGTACCTCTCCGTCCCCACCCTAATCATCATCGCCACGTTCTGCTGCGCCGTTATCCTCTTTGGCATGATCGGCGTGCACACGGTGGCTGGCGTCGTCGCCTTTGGCATCCTCTATGGTTACTTCTCCGGAATATGTACGTCGTTTGTTCACCCGACGAATGGGTCGGATCCCGCTCGTATCGCTCACCCGCGCTCGTGCCCCAGTTTTATCCCTGTGGACGCCCGTTATGACGTTGCTCTCTCCCGACCTTTCCGAGCTAGGGTAGGCACCATTCATCGTACCGCTCATCCGCGCACCAAAAACCTCCGCACCAGGGTCCGCATGGGTATCGTCTGTGCCGCGATGGGTACGTTGTCTACCCCATCTCATCATGCCGTTGTTCACGTGTGTTGCAGCATTCGGCGGTCTTGTCGGTGAGCTATCGCCGATTCTGGCCTTTTCACATCCAACCTCTTTCCCCATGCCACAGGTCCACCAATATCCGGCGCTCTCCTCACGTCTGCGTACATCTGGTGGCGAGCGGCCTTGTTCAACGGGGTAAGTCCCTCTCCGCCCGGTCGATTAGCGCACATGCCTCGGCTCGTTCCTGATCTACCTTGATAGATCGCGGGCGCCGTCGGGTGTGCCATGTTCGTCCTCATGCAGCGCATCCTCGTTCGACGGTCTAAAGAGGTATCTGTCTCTGGGTCAGTATTGGAGCAGAGTACCCCTCAGGCTTGCGCAAATCAAACCCTGGGGCCATCAATCACGATTCATAGATAGAGGGCGTACTAGTATGCAAGTCAGAACTCGCTTTACTACAGCCTAGAACCTTCACACTATCCGCCGGGAGACTCAACATTATCCACATTGTTGAAAGGCCGTCTAAGAGCATTCAATTGTCACGTACAAGTAAGAGAGCAACTACTACAAATGACATAGAGCAACATCCATGTTCAATCTGTGGAAGGGGGGATGGTAAGAGTGCAAACCAAGTCATGTACTCGAGACAAACAGTCCGACAATCTAAGCATACAAATCGTCCTCTTGCGTGTCTTCCTGGAACCCAGTATTGCCAATTGGCCCCGACGGCCCAGAAGGGCCATCACCCTCTGGGAACCTAAAGTTGTTCCCGAATCCACGCGATTGCTGGAGGTTCTGTAAGATTGCATAGAGTAAGTCACCCGCCCTGCCAAAAAGGAAAACCAACTGCATACCTGGGAAAACATCTCATACCGCCTGATATCCGGATCAGATACAGACCGTCTCGCATACTTCATGGCCTCCTCGAAATGTTCCTTGGTGATCTGCGGTACAGGATCCTCTTCCTCTTCCTCATCCATCTCAGCGTCGTCCCCAGCAGCTTCCTCCTTTTCGCGCTTTTCTCTCTGTCGCCTGATGTCCGATTCGATACTCTCTCGGATAGCGAGCTTCGCTGCACGTTGGCAGATTTCCTGCAAATCCGCACCAGAGAAGCCATGTGTCGACTTGGCAAGGAAGGGGAGATCAACCTCGGCCGCCACGGGCGACTTCTTCAGCTGAGCTGTGAGAATGGACAAGCGTCCTAGCTCATCGGGAAGTGGAATGTAAATCAACTGGTCCAATCGTCCGGGACGCAATAATGCAGGGTCGAGTTGATCAGGACGGTTGGTTGCACCAATGATGAAGACGTTCTTCTTGGCGTTCATACCATCCATTTCGGTGAGCAACTGGTTGAGGACACGGTCACCAGCACCGCCTGCATCGCCCGACGACCCTCCACGCGCTTTTGCAATAGAGTCAAGCTCATCAAAGAACATGACACAGGGTGCAGCAGCGCGTGCTTTATCAAAAACGTCACGAACGTTGGCTTCAGATTCACCGAACCACATGGTAAGCAGTTCAGGACCCTTGATGCTGATAAAGTTGGCTTTGCACTCGTTGGCAATGGCTTTGGCAAGCAATGTTTTACCAGTTCCTGGTGGGCCATAGAACAAAACACCTTTTGACGGTGCCATACCGTACTTGAGGAACTTCTCGGGGTGGTCCACAGGGTACTGCACAGTTTCCTGGAGTTCGAGCTTGACATTTTCGAGACCGCCAATGTCGTCCCAAGTGACGGTCGGCACTTCGACAACAGTTTCTCTGAGTGCCGAGGGGTTGGAAGTGCCAAGGGCAAATCGGAAGTTGTCCATGGTGACACCGAGGGAATCGAGGACTTCAGCATCAATAGTGTCCTCATCGAGATCAATCAGATCCATCTTTTCTCGAATCTGTTGCATGGCGGCCTCGGAACAAAGCGACGCAATATCCGAACCGACGTAACCATGGGTATCAGCCGCAATCTGTGTGCCCGTTCAAAAACTTAGCACGGCAACGATAGAGCCGACATATGTCCTTACCTGCTCCAAATCAACGTCTTCAACCAACTTCATGTTCTTGGTGTGGATTCGAAGAATCTCGAGACGCCCTGTAGGGTCAGGAATGCTAATATCAATTTCACGATCGAAACGACCGAAACGGCGTAGTGCTGGGTCAATCGAGTTCGGCCGGTTCGTAGCAGCCATGACAACGACGTTTGACCGCGCTTTGAGACCGTCCATAAGAGTGAGCAACTGAGACACAACACGGCGCTCGACTTCCCCATTTGTCTGCCAACAAAATGAGTACAAGAAGCAGACGGAATGCGTAATCCAACAAACCTTTTCACGTTTAGGGGCGATCGAATCGATTTCATCAATGAAGATAATGGAAGGAGAGTTCTTTTCCGCCTCTTCGAAAGCCTTGCGCAAATTGCTTTCACTCTCACCAGCCATCTTACTCATAATCTCTGGACCATTGATTAAGAAGAAGAACGCCCCAGTCTCATTGGCCACTGCACGAGCCATGAGAGTCTTCCCAGTTCCCGGAGGTCCGTACATGAGGATACCCCGCGGTGGCTTGATTCCGATTGACTTGAAGAGTTGAGGATGGCGGAGGGGCAATTCAACAAGTTCACGAATTTGTGCCATTTGCTTGCGACAACCACCGATGTCGTCATACCCAACATCATTGAGGTTTGCTTCTTCGTCTTCGCGCTTGACTGGATCACCCTCTGAACGATGTGTCAGACACATGTTTCATAGAGATACGATACACGTACCTGTGTGGATGACAGTGTCCTGAGCCACGATACAGTACTCGGCGGGATCGGTCTCAATAACTTTGAATTCAACTGTTCGCATGCCTCCTCGTACAAGGAAGGTATCACCCTTGCGGACAGGGCGGTAAGCTACCACTAAGTGAGCGAGTTGTCCGACAAATACCAAGTCAAAACCATACCCTCGAGGAAGTAAGGCTTGAGGTAGACCTCAAAGACGTTACCACTCAGACCCTCAATGGAGTCATCAAAGGGAAGGACATGTATCCGTTTTCCATACTTGATGTCGAGACATTGGTGAACGTTGACAAGATCACCTAGCTTCACACGCAAGTTGTTCCGCGCGACCTTGTTCAACTGGATGCGTCCTTCCTCGACGTCATCTGAGGACAAGCAGATGAGGACCGTATCTCGTCGTTTCTTTCCTCTATAAAAAGTAGGTTGGTAAGGGCCACGAGATGAGATGGAATTGGCAAGAATGATATACCTTACGATGATAGTATCACCCCGGAATAGCGTGAGGGTCTCCATCGTTGCGGGGTTCAGGGTCGCAACTGTGAGTGCATTCAAACAAGAACACTGCTGTAGAAACGAAGAGACGCTTACCAGAGTTGTCGTCTGAAGTTGCCTCGTCTACAATGAGACGGTTGGGACTGCAGAGCACGTCAGATCGGCAAGGATATGAGAGTCGACGATAACGCACGACTTCTTGGGGCGGAGAATGGCCGTTGAGGTGTCATTTGGGCCGGGTTGTGGTGGTGCACCGCTTGGATCAGCCATTCTGAGTGAATCTGGTACGAGTGGTGGTGGTTGAGGAGAAAGAAGAAATTATAATGATGAAAGAGGACGCGCGTCCTTGTTCAAGGAGACTTGTGACGGCCATAAATACGACCACGTGCTCCATGATTATCTAATCTAATTCTACTACCATCTAGCATTCTCTGGCAGGTATTGGCTACGTAATGCCTACCTTGGCCCATTTCCAGGCTTTCCTTGCCCTTCTCGCACTTCTGCACTCATCACGTCTCTGAGTACTCTCCACGCTTCGTCACCAGGATCGCATTTTTTCAGTGACTCGTAATCATACCACACGATGACCCCTTCAGAGTCCGCCACGATTGCTCGCTGAGCATATGAATAGGCCGCAGCAGCCAATGTGAACTGCGTGCGGCTCGACGACACAATTGGTTTGTGTCCGATAAGTAGCTGTGTACGCGTCATGTCCAGAAAGTGCTAGAAACAGCTCGAATGTACGCACGGTATCTGGGAAGGTGACAGGCTGTCTAAAGTTGACATTGATGGACTTGAGGATGAGAGAGACGCCCTGCCCTGCGAGCATAGCTTGTGCGCGTTCCTCGCCGCCCAATAGATTTCCCAACTCAATGACCCATTGCATTCGGCCCTTGTAGGTACTGCGACTTTAGATGTAGGCAACCGAGCCCTGACAACAGCTTACCGACTCGAAAAATCGCACTGACGGGCAATGGTTAAAGTGAACTCGACAAAAAGGAGCCAGACTTACAGTAGTGCGCATTATTTACATGCCTGTTGGACGTTCAGTCTATGTGCGGTGGGGAACGAAGGACGGTCGTACCGAAAGGCGTCATGATGTCCCCAAACGATGCTCTGCTCCCAAAGGGAACCTGCACCGTAGCCAAGCGAAATCAGCTTAGAGCGTGCTTGAGCGGCGGGGTCAGAGTGGTCATTCTGCGAGGCTTTGATCGTGTCTCCGCTGACATGAGCCCTAAGTGTTGGAGATTGCTCGGCTTTCTGGAGCTCTGCGGGGAGGTCATCTGGGGATGCGGGGCCAATAGATCCATGGGGTATGTGAAATGGAGACGAAGGGTCACGAAAGGCATCCTGAAGGGACTGTTGGACGGTCAAGGCTTGCAAACAACTCATTTTCGTGCTGGCTCACCTTGATAGAGGATCCACTAATAAAGGCTCTATTGAAATTATTACAACGATATCGATTTATCAGGAGACGAGAGCATCCAACATGGCGGTTAGAAAGCATGGTGTGTAGGCTTGATCAACTTCTCAACTTGGACTTGGCTAACCCTGAGTGGCTAATACTAAAGTAACCTCTCGTTGTCAGAATCTTTAATCAAGTTGCTGTCCATTTTCTGTTCGGAACAAGGAAGGCTTAGGCCTGGATGATCCTACAACGTGTGTCCCATTCCCTCAGTTACGACTCTTCGGTACAACTTGCATTACTCTCTCTTTCAGCGGAGGCGCTCAGGGCACCTAAGAATCCTGCTCAATTTGATATTCCTTGCTTTCAAGTACGGGCCGACTTTTGCTCTTGCTACTGCTCAACGTTCGCAATGGCAGTCCAAGTCCAACCACTAGATCACCGGCCACAGGGAAGAATAGCTGCGGAAAAGATTCGGTCCCCATAACCTGTGATATCGTGATTTTACGTGGCATGCCGGGTTCCCGCGTGTGTACTATACTCACGCGACGACGTCTCAGAAGAACAACTGCATGCACCAATAGACGGTAACTTTACCTCCACATGGGTCTCTGGCAAGCCCTCGTCTGTGGTTGCATGGCGTTTGGTCTCAACGGTTAGTCACTGGCATGTTCCGCTCCGATTCTCACAATCCATTGCTGGATCATCGATCATCTTCGGACATGCACAAGTGGCATCATGAGCCTGATGACGTACTAATCCTACCCTAGGGAAGTGTGCTCAGACCGGCGGCGCTCCACCTCAGATGCGACCTATCCAGCGTATTTTTATGGGCACCTTCAGCGTAAAGCACCGCGCTACTACGGGTGGATTACTGCGCTCCGTGGGTGTCCTGGCTCCCCAACTTGCATCTCGCTAATACTCCCAAACGCGAGATCACACCGATTGATATCGGTCACGAGAACGACATAGTCTACATGAACGTTCAGTATTCGGGGTATTCAAGAGTCGTTTTGAAGCCTCATGCAACTTCATGACAAAATGCTTCTGCCTGTTGTGCAACAATGTAGTGTTTTCGGACGAACCTAAAGTGTGAACCTGCGTCGGTAGTTTGAAGCTGAAACTGCAAAAATCCAAGAAACCCACTAACTCGCAACGCACTGCAAAGTGGTAAAAAGCACAGGGAAACAAAGAAAGTGGGTGGAAGGAATGGAAGAGAATGTCATAATTAGAACTTGAAACCACCAGCAAGACCCATTACGTTCTCTGGGTCTACTTCCGCATGGATCGCCTGTAAATTCGGTAGGTTGGCGCCATACATGTCAGCAAGTGGAGTATCGAAGAGAGCGTAGTTGGGATAAACAGCATTCTTCTGACCACCATCATGGTGATCGAGTTGGGTGATATGCTCTTGCAGCGCCCTTGCGCTCGCCCGTATCCCATCGTGAGCGACCTGATCGACTCCGGGCGACTGCCATCCAAAGTAGAGGCTGAGCGGGAAAAACGGTCGCATGCGGTCAGGTGGGTACGCCGATGACGTCGTGTTGTAATCGAAAAGCGTCGGAAGGAAAGGCTGCACGCCATACGAAATGTGGGCCCCAGGTCCACTGAAGTACTCCCCCCAATACTAGATTAGAAACGTGAATGGTGTGTACTTTAGAATCGACACCATAACTCTTGCTTACCTTCAACTGGTTGACGACGGCCTCGAGGAGAGAGAGCGAAATACGCGTCGTAGACACCGCGTCGAAGACGCCTCTAAGGTGGACTTGTATTCAGTGGTCCTCACACAGCCTTGACGAAATATGGCCATACCGAGCTCGATCATCGCCTTTTGAAGTGGGCATAGTAGACATCACAAATGAGAGGAATGATTGTACCAAAGGTTCTCCCTCATGGGGGATGGCCAGGAATTCATCAAAGATTCCGGCGGGGTGTCTTGGCGCATCATAAAATACCCACAAGAGCACGAATGACTACGTGGGAGATGAGCAAATCTGTCGAATCGCGTATTCAAGAACTTTGGCCAAAGAATGGACTCACCCGTGCAAAGTAGTTAAATGATATGATCGCCTCTGCCTTTGGGTCTGTGTTGTCTGCAGCAAAATTTGCGGTCGCTTGGATCACATGGTCTATGTATGACGAGTTATAGATCAACGTAGCTCCCTTTGACATCTTGAGTCAGAACACCAGTCTAAGTATTCGGAATTGATGCGTACATACCCAAACTTGTGTCTGCGGGTACGTCTTGAATGTAAATCTAGTTACAATACCCTACGGACGATTAGCAGGGGATCGTTGGCGGAGAAGTTATGCGCACGAAATTATTCCCGCCACCCCACGGAGTAACAATGAGGTTACTAGACTGTGATCAAAATGGCACGTACTTTAAGAGCAACGAACAAATCAGGATCAGACGACTCCGTCACATTGATGGCTATCCCATTCGGTTTAACCAGCTCATACATTTCTACATTGTCAACTGTTAAACCACGCTGGTTGTATGCCACGAGTAACCTAATCATATTGTCAGTGTATCCCTTTGTCGTATGCGTACTTGGAACATACCTCCTCCAAGTGTAAATCCAGCAACACCTACACCAGATAACCGCCCGCCAGCGACGTTCACTCCGTAAGGCTCAAGCGCCGCATAAACATCATCCCATACCAGACCTGCTCCTACCGTGGCAGTTTTTGTCGACGAATCGTACAGAACCTCTGAGAAGCTTGACATCGCTATCTGAACCCCTGTGGTCGACGAAAATCCTGGATTAGTGCCATGTCCACCGCCCTTGACCTGTATTGCCCATATTGAAGATTGCGAACACCAATCCAAGAATTACGGGATACGAACTGCGAAAGGGGTTCTCGTCCGACCGAGGAGTCGCAGCTAAAACAAAGCCCTAAGTAGTCGATAAAGAGAGATAAATGTAGTGGAGTGTGCTCACCGCAACACCAACATCTTCTACTGTACTGGGCCGGAACGAGCATGCTGCGTACTGGGTATTCGAGGCTACCCAGTGACTGATATCCTTTCGGAACTCCGGCGATCCTACCATGCTTGAGCGTGAACGCAGAAACGGCGCGTTATGGGTACAACAACAAACCATCATAATAGACCGCTGATGCAGCCGAAACAGAAACTGAAATCTCTTCACAGGTCTCATTGAATGTGAGGTGGGATTTGGAGAGCACCGTCTGTGCATCGCTAATAAGGGTGGAGCTGACGGGGAGGCCCAAGGCCGCAATCGAAAAGAAGAGGAGGGTAGAGTAAATCATTCCCGAATGTGAGACGCTGGGAATGCGTCGTTTGCTCGTCTGGTCTTATATCTGGTTCGGTAGTAATGACTTAGTGTCATAAAAAGAACAAATAACGACTGCTGCATCAAGGAACCGCTGGGGATGTCATCGGGTTTCGAGGGTGTTGGATTTGATGCGGCAAAAGATGACCCATTGCGCGTCAATGCATCCTGAGTGGTAGCCAAGTAACCCCGCGGTTAGTGCGTCTAGGGTTTACTGCGCTCTAGGTAATAGTTTCACCTTGCTGGAACTCGGAAGCAGCGTACTTACAGGAACTCCATCTTCGCTGGTATCTTCCAATCTCCGCCACCTGATGCGAGCGACTTACGACTGGCACATGGCGCGCGGACGAACCACTGGTTTCAGTGTCCCCAGGAGCATTATTGACCGATCATGCGACAACTTTTCATTGCGCCAATCTACTTTTGCAGTGGTCACAGACTAGGCTCGCTCGCTGTGTATTGAGTTGGTCCAACGCCACCAGATCTACCACTGCTGCGATTTGCCAATTTACCACTTGGCTAAGATAGCTTGTTGGATGCGTTCGTGCTTGAAATTTTCGAAGGCTGAGTATGAGGTGTCCAATGACGGAAAGGATTAAATATGTAATTCTGTGGGATGCCAGAAACCAAGATGCGGGATGGACGTCGTCAGTGAGCTCACAATGCTCGGAAGATGTTTCTTGAATCCTAGATTATCAGCCTTTATCAGATCAAACCGTGTATCATAAGTACAAATAACCCCACAGCATATAGAACTCTAGCAACAAGGATAGCGCAGGGTAGATAACTCGGACCAGACGAGTGATATGAGGGGCAATAGTAACGATGATTTTAACTGACTATCCCCTAAGATACAGGCCGTCTTATATACTTTTCTACTGAATAGATAAAGTAATCTATTGCTCCACTTTAGGAGGCCAAGTCAAGCTTGCATGTGATTTTACTTGTGCGATGACGAGGAGCGACTGAGCTCCAATAAGAACTATGATGTATTGACCAAGAATGCGGTGCTTTGCCTGCAACTCAAGATTGCATAGGCACGGATCACGACAAACACTATCAACTGTAAGTCAGGGGATTCAACGTGTGGTGTACTCACGGCGAATTGATTCTCCCGAAAAAAATGACCAGGGACAACTGAGCTTGACGGGTGAGACAGAAACACAGTGAAGATATACTTGTGTAGCCATGACTAAGATAACCAGTTCTTCGAGCATGATGAACGTCTGACCAAGTAGTTTCCTGGCATAGCGGTTAACCAGGAAAAGTATTTTTATGGCCGTCCATTGTTCGTTCCGTATATGCGATAACTATATCGTGGTTCGTCCGGAGCGTACTAGTACACACGAAACATACCTCGAGTGAAAGAGTAAGAAGATAATCATAAGCAAGCAGAGTGTTTCCGATGAACCATATGCAGTGGGTGGGGGTTGATTAATGGGCAGTGCCTAGTTCAAGCAGGGGGGTTGGATATGGAAAGCCGGACAACCGTGCTCTCTCGGATCACAAAAGTCGTCATGTGGACATCACAAATTAGGATATATGGATCAAGTAGACCTCGGACACTCGACTTAGGATTTCTCGACTACTATATTCTGATACACGAAAGTTGTAATTGTATGAGAGACGAGCGAATTCCAAATGAGAGATGATTCCAAAAAATATAACAATGAAACAGTGTGCAGATGCTAATATAAAACGCAAAGTACGAGTCATGAATCAAGTTCATCGCCCTCATCTGAAGCCTCGTCATCGGAGAATGCTGTGATGACGAGTGGAGGGATGTCCATTAGGTCGACATCGCCATCCTCAGCTTCCATACGCTCACACTCAACATCTAACTCATCCAGTGCATGGTGATGCTCTTGCTCTGGAAAAACCGATATTAGAATTTGAAGCAAAGATCATATTAACCTACGAAGGCCATGTCCATTGCCCACACCACCCATGTACTCGTCCTCGTTGTCCGGTAGGTCTTGCTGGCCTGTTAGCAAATCAAAGTCTTCATCGGCTGCCTCCTCAGAGTCGATGGATGCTAGGATTTTGGGAATCTCAGTATCATTTTGAACCATGCCAAGAATAGCGAGATATATATTCCACACCGAGGAACGTTCAATGACAGGACAACCTAGGTTGTGATAGCAACCTTCGAAAAAGGTACTGAGTGGTTGAGGGACAAGGTCGAACACAGGGTGGTTAGCTTTGATGTAGAGGGCACGGACTTCATTGACGGCTGCATGTTGAATAGTGACCTGTTCATACATTAATCACTGAACAAGTATTAAAAGGCGCACATACCTTGAAATTGAGGGCACCATAATCGTTAGGACACTGGAAGATAAGCTCAGGGACGCCATGAGGAAGCAGCTTGACGAGCACAGTGAGCGACAAGTGAGCGACAAGTCAACACGTATCATAATGCAAATCTGACAAACCTTGTTCCGGTCATGTTGTTTTAATGTATTGTTGATACGATATTGATAGCGGTCAAGTTCAGCTTGAAGCCAGGGAATGAACAACCACCGAAACACCATCCTGGCCGCACAGATCTTTCAACATTGTCGTGGGTTAGAGAGGTGTAGTACTCACATCTGAAGAGTATTGTCGGGGTCGTACCATCCATTTTCTACTCCTTGCTGTAGAATAGCCTCAAAGCCAGGTGAGAATCGTCGCCATAACTGTGACCAGGCAATTTCAGGCATCACATTCTTCTTCGACCACATCCAACGGTGTTGGACAAACCCGACCAAGGATGGGTCATGCATTTGGCGGAGCATTGTTTGAGCGTTTGCGATGCCGAAATTCTCCGTCCCTGGATCGCTCTGTGTGACGAGGGGCATATCTAACTAGATTGAACACCATAGGAAATGATAATGGAGCTGTACTTACATCCAAGCTGTTCAATGGTTTTGAGGTAATACGACAAGATTAGCTTTGGATTGCGGTTTGAATGCCATATCTTCATCCATAGGATACGGCCAGTAAACGGCTCAATCCCGGTGTGAAGCGCCAAGCCAAAGCGGAGCCACTTGTCGTGTTGATCAAGGGCCCAGATGTTATTGACACCAGCGGCCCAAAACTGGCGGCGCCGGAGTCGATTGGCCTTGCGTTGACGCACGAGTTCTGGTTCAAAGGTATGGAAGTATTCCTGAACGACTCTCCTGAGATCAAGTATTAGTTACGCTAGCAAGGGAAATTAGCAAGCATGCTTACCTCGCAACACTCATGCCATGTTCATGGAACAACAGGCTCACCATTTCACGTGCACCGGCATGGGGATATATAGTGCGCAGTTCCATCATAGCGGCTCGGATGGAGTCTTTCGTATGGCATTGCTGACGGGTCCGTTGTAGGCCAAGTTGCTTGCGGATTTCAGTGAATTTGGTAAGGCTGTCAGAGAAACAGTGTCAGCTACTGCGGTGGTCAGATGAAAACTTGAACTGAAGTCACCTACCCAATGCCATACTTATCTGTGTCGATACTCTTGCGGAGCTCTTCAACAATCTTTCGGTCAGTGAGCCGGGTGGCCCATAAATGCCTGATTAGAGGCTCGATCTGTGAGAGAGGTGCTTGAAGAAATGTCAACGTTTGAGTGACTCGTCCAAGGTGAAATCTTGACTTACGAGTTGGCTTCCATTGGTTAGGCATTTGAGTTGGAATGAGACAAGACTTGGAGTGAGTGAGGCAAAGTGATAAATGATGGCACGAGATGAAGACGAGGACGAGGACAGAGATGGGGCTGAGCTGGGACGCAGATAATGAGGCAGGTTGAAGGCTGTCAGCTTGGATCTTCGGCACAAACAAGCCTTGTTGGTCGGTGATCTGTGAGTGTTCACCGGAATTCTGAACAGTGAGTTCCACGCTCCTTCACCTTGAATGGTGAGTTCTGTTCCCATTCACCTTGAAACACAACACGAACAAGGTTCAGTTACCTTCTGGAACGTTTCGCTTACCCCACATCTTAGCAGCATGCCATAAGCGACTCCCGCTCCAAGACCGGAACAAAGCTGGAATAGTAAGTGACCCACCTGAACAGACATGCCATGGCTTATCAGAAGGTCATGTACCTCCAATGCCTGGCTTCCTCAAACTCTTCACCAGTTCTGCAACCGGGTGAATCCATTCTGGGCCTCACTTCAGCAAGTTCCTGCCGCAGTGTACGTGCCTTGAGGCTGACTCGTGAGTGGCAGTGGCTGTCCAGGTTTCTCCTGCACCTCTGGGCATCTGACTTTGGTGGGAAACCTTCTACCCAAGACCTGGCGAGTGAATCCTTTGTGTCGCCCATATGTTGCACTGATACAATCACTTTCCAGGATTCCCTTTTCTACCTCGTTGTCTTTCAGACTTGGAATCGGATTGTGCACATTACAGGTTGATTTCAGGTAATTTCTCCTCCTGATCTTTATTGGTCTGTGGCTGCTGAGGTTCTGACATGTTTGCAGAGTCTAGGATGGGTGGTTTCAAGGTGTTCCATTGCCCTCAGCGTTGCCCTCGTGTTCCTCGCATCTACCAGCGACCTTTCTGTCATTCTACTTACTTTTTCCACATTGGTGGTTACCCCCGTCATGCAAGGTATTTAAGGTCATGCTGACCACAATTTCCGTCGCCGCTGACTCTACCCTTGAAGCCAATCTCTCTCATTTTCTCCTCAGATGTCGCGTTTTGACCCCGTCCTTGTCTCAGAATTTACCAGAAACCCGGTCGCCGAGCAGGATGGTGTTTGTCAGAGCACCTCTTGTCAGGCTGTCGTACGCAAAGGCAAACCCTACATCTACGTCAGTAGGAAGAATGGCAAGCCTGGACGCTATGTTTGTGCGAAGTGTTACAAGCGCTATCAAGCGCAATCGAATGCCATTACATTGACTCGAGGTAATGACTTCACCACTGCTACGTCAAATCACTT
>JBBPRM010000107.1:0-29309 GCA_038092995.1 Xerocomus minutiporus | reverse complement strand
ATGTCGGATGGTATACCGTTGCCCATATTGATCGTTCCGGGCTTTACTTGGGCGGCTTTCCAAATGGACTTGATGGGGTTAGGGAATCTCGCTCTGGCCTCCGCAGACAAGTGGCGAGATAGATCTAGCTAGCAGGACCTAGATAGAATTGCACCGGGTCGGTCATATGAGGGTGATGGTGTGATGAAAACCATGGTGCAAGGAGAGAAAGGGGGGAATTGTGCGGGATGTTGTGATGATTGGCTCTGCTTTTTCAAGGCAACGATGACTTCACTGCCCTAGATTTGGAGCAGCCTTGGCTTGCGACACGGAGTCAAGTGAAATAAAGACACTGAGATGGTAATTGAACGGGATAAATTCGGCCCAGCCGAGCACTCGAGTGCGTTGTGACATCGTGGCAGTGTTTGAAGACATGATGGCGGACACACGACGCACGCGCTCATGTCATGAGCAGTTGGCGAGCAGGTGCACGGACACAGTGGCGGTGACTTTCGACTGTCAGTAGTTATCAATGCTCAAGCTTGCAAGCTTCAAGCGCTCACTGGTTTACGTCTGTCACGACTATCAGCCAAATCTATAGGATCCTCTTCAGTTGGGCGAGACCTGCGCTATCATATACTATTTTTGCAGTCTTATCAGTTTTTCTCCGCACGTGAAGTTGATCGATATTATCGGGCTCGTCCGCTGTTTCCTCTGATCCACTCTTTGATTATGATACAATTCGTTTTGCTGGTTGCCCTCTGGAGTCTGCCTTTGAGTCCTTGACCCGTCGTAGTGTCATCATTCCTGTTCAGCAATTTTGGTACCATCCTGACCAAGCTTCAGCTTCACTCCCGATGGAGAGGCTCTGGCTGGGACAGACCTCCGGGAACCACGCACGGGCAAGCTGACACACTGGCCACTGCGCCAGGACCCCTGGCACCGCTCTGGGCTGGCCACTGGCCATGGTCCAGACGTCCAGGTCCGGATCCCACTGGCACACCGACTTGCGCCGCAGCATATGCTGAATCTTACTGAACTCAGGATGTACCTCTGCGATGCATACACAATCCGTGCGAACGTCTCAGGCGGAAACGGCACCTCGCATCGACTTAGCAAGTATTGAGCGTGCAGCCACACCTTAGGCGGCTGATCCTGGCCCATCCTCTGCTGCTAGTGTATCCGTCCCATTACTCTCGGATGCTGCTGAGTCCAAGTCCAATCTACCCCAGCATTCTTGATGATCAGCTCAGCCCCACCCGACAACTCAGAGATGCCGGAAGACAAAGACGAAGAGGATTCCTCATTGCAATAGCTAGAAACTTACAGGAACGATCACGACTTGATGACAATGCATGCAGCAGCGGGCAACTAAATCATGTCGCTGGTGGACAAAAAAGAAATTTGCAGAGTTGTTTGACTTTTCAAACGCAATTGAACGTAGATCTAGTAGCTAGCTAATCGTGTGCAGTGCTGGTCACCGCAGATTCCGGAATTGTGAGAATGCCATCCGTCATACTCATGGCTATTGGGAGTCTGTGGCTCTCCATCATGAAGCACGCCCGACAGGCTTCAAACACTAGGGCAGTAAGATCAGATAAAATGGAAAGGCCACATCCGTGGCAATACCCGCTACGTTCACACGGTATTGTCGGTGCTGTGCACGAACACATTGAAGCGCGTTGAGAATTTTCAGAGTGACATTCAGAGTGAGTGATAAAAAGTTGACAAAGATGTTACAAGTGAGAGCGCGTTCGACGAGGTACAATTCAATGCGAGGCATATATACAGATCACCTACTCCAGCCACACCGCTCGGGGATCTGCCAAGCTCGCAATGTAAGCCGTCATGTGGCACCCATGGCCGTGCGAGATAGACTTGTGCGAGATCCATCCCCTTGCGCGTCACGAGCACGTTGATCAATGATTCATACGTGACAGTGTCGGGAAGGGGCATGCGACTGCTTGAGGATGGGTGAGCGGCGATGAATTCGAAAATGCTGGTGGCCTTGTCGGTGTCTCGTCCCATAGGCGTCAATGAGGAGCTGCGATACATTTCAGGCCACGAAAGGAAAGCAAGGACTGTCGCCTACCTTACAAGTGTGCGCCGACGGATGCACATTTACTTCAACTATCTTGTTCATGTAGAACGACACCTTTTCCCCGTCCGGCTTTGTATGCGTGCCCAGTTGCATCATCACACTGTACGGAAGAATGTGAGGCTTGAAGTTGGGCCTTGTTGATCGCGACCATCTTGATTCCATAGTTCTCGCACCCGGCGACCTGAATGCATCAAAGGGGATGTATTCTACAGATCGGCACAGCATGCTACTCTTACCTGCATTACTTGAAGATATTTTAGCAGCGAAGTAATGATAGAAATCGACGAAGAAGGATTGGAATGGACAGACACTTCAAGGTTTTCCCGCTGCAGCCGTAATTATTCTGTCACACCCGTTTAGAATAGTAGCGAAAGAAGCAGGAGTTGGAAGACATGCAGAACAATGGTAAACCGAGTGATGATGAAGACGTCCAGACAGGCTTGCAGAGCCTGTCTGTCCTCTCTGCGAGCATTGCTAGATTGTCGTATGGAAGCTTGTCGGCGATCATTGAGTACTTGGAGTTCTTGCGATCCAACGGGGCCCCACGGTGACATTGTAGGATTGTTCGAATGCCGGACGACTCATCATCCATGTCATTTCGGGTGGTAAGTGATTGTGTCGCATCCAGGTAAGGACTCAGGCCTTCAAGCTTCAGGAGTCATGTAGTACGATATGATCGGACACAAATGGGCAGAGTAAATGAAATTGGGCAAACGAATCTGAGACATGGCCGGAGAGAAACAAGAACTTGTGAGACAAACATAAAGGGGCGACCCAAATTTAGAGCGTACAAACAAGAACAATGACTGCGGACAGGCACTTGCATTTCCCCGCCAAATCACTTTCTGGGGGGGGGCGGGGTATGAAATAACATGGAAAGGCCACCTCCGTGGCAGTACCCGCTACTTTCCCACGACGCGGTTGGTGTCACCTACATGCACACTGAAGCGCCACGCACTGTTTTGTAGCGAATTTAACTTTGAGTGAGAAGAGGTGGAGAGGGACGTTGGAGGAGAGAGTACATTTAGCGAGGTACAATACAATACGAGTCTTATACTTGCTGACAAGAGATCATTTGGAAAGGCGTTCGAAGCGCGAGAGTGTCGCAATGAGATCATTAGACAGCTGACAAGCATCAAACGATGCACAATAGGAGTTCAATTCGGCGACAAGAGCCCTGCGATCATCATCGCGACGAAGAGAACTTGGTGAAACAAACCTCACAATGTGAGACAACGAATCAGTTGAATAAAATGTTGGCTGAGAGAGAACGCTGTCGAGAACATGGGTTACTATTTGTGAAGCGGTCTCCATTTCGGACATAATGTCAGTACACGCTGATTCATCATACAGACCTACACAAGGGATTGAAACTTCGTCGACACGTACACAGCTTCCAGTGAACAAATGGGCAACTAACCAATCAAAGCAATGAGCTCTGTCCTCGAGATGCTCCGGATCCATACCATGGAGAATGCACATGTCGTGCAGGTCACCAGCACTTCCTGCGACGATTTGAAGAGTATGTCTACGATTTGCAATGCAACGCAGGCTATCCTGTAGCCGCTTTCCAGCCAACGTCGGCTCTGAGCCATCAGATTCAATGCGTTGAGAAGAATTTTCGGGAGGAACAGATGGTCCGGCAACAACTCCAGCATTAAATGCATGGAAAGACTGTGTGACCGCGTCTGAAGACGCTGATAACGGATGCATTATTACATCCAAGCAAGTCTGTATTTCGATTTTCCAGGTATGTTAGCCCATATTTGCTCTTATGGCGAAAATAAGACAGACACACCTGGGACACGAACACGAACACGATGAGGTTGCGAGGAAACAAATGAGCGAATTTTCGTGATGGGCCAGGCAGCAGAGGAGTCATATAGTCTTGATCCGAAGCGGATGGGCAGAGAAAATGAAATTAGTTGTCACATGGACGAGCGAAACAAGGACGAGTGAGACATACATAAAGGGGCGGTCCAAATGTAGAATGTACAAACAAGTACAATGACTGCGGACAGGCACTTGCATTTCCCCGCCAAATGGCTTTCTGGGGGGGTGGTATGAAACAACCCACTACTAAAGTAGCGGGAATAAGTGTGCGGGAGTCTTGATGTTCAAAGGAGACGTGGAGATCCCGGGTTGTCGTGGTTGCCCCACCGTCATGCTGGCGGCAGTGTTTCCAGATGTTGGTGGTAGGTGAACGGACGTCTAAGGAGATCGAGTAGAACCTGAGGGAGATTGGGACGACGGCCGGAACAGGTGGGGAGAATCGCCACTATCCAATATCGATTTCCCAAACGATTGTGAACGGTCGTCGGTGTCAATCTCAAAAGTTATCACGACAAGAGAGAATGGGATACTTGAAGAATGCACCATGTCCAAATGGCGAGGCAGCCTGCCACTAGCAATCGGAGGAAGACCCATCAAGTTGATCCGCAGCGTCCAATAAGCGGAGACTCTTACGGTGTTCATATGGTGACAAGACAACATCTGTGTCCAACCGGAGCTTTCATGCACGGCAATAACCGGGGAGGGTGAGAGGGCAGTCAAAACGATTATGAGGGAGGATATCTACGACCGTTGGCGCGGCCGCGGTATATATCTTGTATACCTCTTGCAAGTGCCACATGCATCACTGGAGAGTCGACTCCTCCTTGCTCTCCAACACTCTTTCTACTATACTATACTACAGCACAATAGTAATCCATCAGTGCCATCCTGGGCACCTATTCCATATGGTCAACTAATACCCACCTTACCTGCACCTGTCACTCTGGAACCAGCCGAGAAGGCTGCGCTTGTCAAGGAAGGTACAACCGAGGCTTACCTTGAGGCACGCTGTTCAAACACGGCGTGAGGCTTGATTGACATGGCAATCTACCCTGACGAAAACTGGAGATATAACGCATCCCTTCCGTTCACACTGAAACATTTTGCAACAATCGATCCGAACCATTATGTCTTCTGCTCTTCAGCTTGCTCTGACTGCCATTCAGCTGAATGACTATGTATCTCGTATGTCCATCTTCACTCGTGGGATTGCAGTTCTCACAAACCTATTGTAGTCGTCATCACTACTGCCGTTGGATATGACTACGGTAAGCTACGCGCCAGTTCTGATACACTGTACCAATTTTTACTACATCAACAGTCCTTACATTATCGAAAGAGGTATAGTACATACCCCCACCCGCATTGTACATAGCGCCTTCCTGATAATCCATGCAGATAGAATACATTTGGGTATGGGAACAGCCGTTTGTCAAGTTAACATGTTGCTGATAAACCTACAGAACAAACCGTGGACCTGGGTGTCAACTCTATTCATCTTTGTACGTTGAATTTCCATGGGGAATGTCACAGCTTGGAACAATCTAACTCTTGTCCCAGGTGCGCTATTGCGGCCTTTACAGCCTTATGCGAGTCTATCATCAAGACGTATGCAGAATACTAACTTCAATTTTTTTCAGGCTGCCTTCCCTCGGTATGGCATTTAATACATGAGGTTGATGATTGAACCATGACCATGTCTCAAGTCGGAAGCAGCTTTCTACCTGGTTCTGCAAAGGTATTCTTCTACATGGCCCGTGACTAACAGCATGCTGATGTATATCCATAGGCGTACGTATTCTCTTACTCTCGTTCGCAGGGCCTCCAACACGACTGACATTTATGAAACAGCTGTGAGCACGATCGCCCAAAGTTTTCCCTTTTTTTCCCATTCACGGATCCTTGCAAGGTGAAATAATCAATATTGTTTACGGGTGGACATTCCTTCTGTTTCTCGGTTCGGCCGATTGTGAGCCGTTGTGTAACTCAGTTTCGCAAAAGGCAGAGAGTATTGATGGCAATCCCAGTCGTGATGATTCTTCGTGTATGGGCGATATACCATCGATCCAGACTGGTTCTTGCCCCTCTTCTTACACTGTTTTCCTTCGAGGTTTTCTCAACCTTGCTTGCTGTTATCATCTACAGCAATCCAAAGAATCTGTCAGGTATGTAGACAACGGTGAACAAAAAGCATTCAGTACTAACCTGCGGTCCGTCGCATAGCAACCACTGTCCAAGTCCAGAACTTTTCGTTTTGCGTAGCACAACCTAACACAATTATCTGGGCAAAAGTGAGCGCCGTTTTTCAAAGTGGGAATAACGCTACTATATGCGTGTTTGCGGTGGTTCAATTTCTGAGGCAATCGCTTCGAATGTACGGCGCGACAAAGCAGTGGCAACCCAATCGCTTTATGACCTTGCTTGTCAAGGAGGGCATCCTCTACTTCTTTGCGTACGTCGCGTTTTATCTATCCTTCCTAGCTTGCAACTGAGCCAGCTACTAACTGAGCTAACGGTACCTTTTTTTTCCACAGCATTTTACTATTTGACATCATCGACGTAATGGGTATCGCGGGAGAGATCCCAACGGGAGGATGGCAGATGATACTGGCACCCATCTTGGCCAATGTTCCCATGTACACGTTGACGCCTCGGTTTATCATGAGCATGCGGGAGTTGTACGCGTGCGATGTTCAAGCTGATCATGTGAATGGGATTGACACTCTGTTCGGCTTGTCATCAGTATATGGCCGTGGAGCTAGTGGGATGGTGATGGTATTTGCGGATGCTCAGCGGAATGAGGAGATGGATGATATCGAGGAAATACCGATGGACATTGGGGCGGATCGGCGAGCTTAACACGTTTATCCAACGAATTCTCTACCACATTGAATGACCCTTCCATACGATGGTTCACCTGGCCATCATGTGTCCGATATTTCAGCACCAAGAATGCTTCATACGGTTGTCGATTCGAATCTGCTTTTCTAAACACTTGGCCTAAAGTTACATTGGGGAGGGACTCGAGTCTAGGAAGCGGGAAGCGCATGGGTTTCGGCCCTGTCAAGTTGCTGCGCTCGCCAGGCGCCCTCAGTCCTCTTAGAGGATCGAGGGCCGAGTGCAGTACATGGATAACCTCCATCTTACGGGCCCCCACGAAGATGAATCGACGACAGGGCTCCATCGCCGTCCGACAATACCCACCGCCCTGGCAAGGTCGGTGTGTTCAAGACCACGCTACGCGCTATACCAAGACCAGAATCTGGCTACGACTAACCAAAACTTATAAATGCCGCTGCTTCCTCACTTTTCTACTTCTTCTTCCTCGTCCCGATTGAACGGGGTTCCGGCTCAGTACTTGATCAAGCACAGCTCGTTCTCTGAGCCATTCTATGCAATACTTGGCCTCCGAATCCCCGTTGTCTCTTCCCTGCAGCAAGAATGGGATGTCGCCGACCTCGCGATCCAGGTGGTGAGAGGTGAACACAAGCGCGTAATTCAAATTTCACACGGCGCTAACGCACAACCACTTGCGTTTACTAGACTCTTCTCCTCTGTCACTGTCAGGCTCAGCTCCCCCAAGAGTCCTTTGCCCCCTCCAAGCTTGTCAATGGTTTCCCGAATCTCGCCCAGGCCTTGCGCATTAATGCGGGCTACCACACTCTCTATCCCATTCCAGACATAATAATACTTCTCTATGGTGCCAGGTGAAGCCGCGAACATGAACAGGACGTCGCCGTACTGGACGTCGTGAGTCCAGATGGGCTCAGCATCATTAAGGCCGTAATACGTCTTCAAGACAGCCTTGAGGCTATTTGGCTTGTCAGCATGCTTGAACAAGTAGTCCTTATCTATCCACCCTTGAGGAGAGGACACTGCATTCAAGCCATTTTTCATATGAAGTACAAACCCTGCGACATCCTCTCTAACCACCTTTCCTGCCTAAGATATGGTCCACAGATGAAGGGGATTAATGCCTTCCAAAACTCGTCGTTCGTTCCACTGATCCTCTCGTCCTCATTCTGTCTCTGCATCGCCGCATACTCGAACCACGGCGGGTAGTATCCTGCCCATGCCCAGTCAACGATCCAAAGGCGACCGTCCCCACCTACAATGATGTTTCGGAGGTTGAGATCCTGATGCGTCAGAACAAGTGGTTCGGAATCGTCGAATAACTCGTTCCTCGAGGCGTCATCTCGAGGCGTACCCTTGGCATCCATCGCCATCTGGTGGCGTTGATTGAAAAATGCTGAAAGCTCAGAATACGAGGCAAATGGACCACGGTGAGACTGGACCTGCCCAAAAATGGGAGATTCACATATCCGCGGTCCTTGTGCACTCAGTGGGCCAGGCGGCGTCATAGCTGACGCCCTCAAGCGTCGAAGCTGACGGACATAGCGACGCAATGTAAAAGCGACGCGGATTTTCTGCCACGTCGAGAAAGTGGGCCAGACGTGAGTTAACGTTGGACCTTGGATGTAGTTCATGACGATCAAGAAGTCCCACTGGCGTTTCACGACACGACGGACGCGTGGGATGGGGATAGTTGTCTCTGCAAACAGGAGATTGAGCGCGTTTGCTTCCGAGGCATCTGTGGCGTCTTCGTCCATGTCTTGGGAGGGCTTTGCGACGGTGCTGGGTGTTAGCTTGAAGATAGGGTAGTCTGGGTGTAGTTTGAAGGCATTTTTCTTGAGTTCGAGGATCTCCTCGTTGCTAAGCTGGTCGACATCTGACGGCTGGATATGCGCGGCCACCTACATGAGCACTGGCAGGTGCTGGAATGGGATGTACTCACAGCAATGCTCCTTTGTCTTCTCTCTGGTATCACAGATGACAGGATGGTATCCATTACATCTGCTATCATTCCGAGGAAGGTATAAACCAGCCATCTTTGCGTCCCCCCGCGTGTATCCATTGAAGTGGTTTCAATGCCGGGATAAGGTCATTAGTAGAGGTTTTCACACGTGGAACAACTTTCGAGAGGCCCCTATGACCTCTCGGGGGTATTTCTTGAGGCTGAAATCTACCTGAGAGGTGTTTCAGCGCTCGAGGAGCCTCACCCGCGTTGATGGATCAAGCTGCTGCCGTCGTCATCCGCTGCACGGCTGCCGTTTATAATAAGCCCTCGTTCGTCATCATATTCTTTTGTACTAATATTTGTATGAACCTGGTTGACAAGCGGCCGCGTAGTATCAACGAACTGCGAATGACGACTAACTCAAGCTCCGTGCGTCTTGTGATGATCACATCGATATCTCCAGAGGTCAACTTGTTTGCTAGAATCGCTCACTCCTGTGTTTATAATTGAATAGCGCAATGCCTTCTGTGCCAAGGACCTCAGATCGCACCGTCACTTGGCGCAGCCAACGGCTATCTCTGGGACCATATATTCCCAGCCATCCATATGATAATATTTAGAGAATTTCGAAAAAGCATAACTTCGTCATCCGAGAGACGTTACTGAAACTTGGACAATCGAGTTTGAATGCCGCAGTACGTTAGTCTCCTCAGACTAGACCGATGCCGGGATAAGACTAACCAAAGCTTGGAAATGTCGCTACTTCCTCGTCCCGCGCACACGACCTCGATCTCCCAAACCCCTAAATAGTTTACTCCAGGTTCAACATCTGCGGAGACTCTATGCCGTTCCGAATTAATATACTTGGTCTTTGCGCCACCATCGAGTTGCTCTGCAGGACGGACAGGACATCGCTAACTTCGGGATCACGGTGAGAGGTGGCAGAGGGTGTGCTACTCCGTAAACCGTTTCAAGCAGCAGTATCTGGGCGGACCTTCCCAGTACAATAGTAATGAACACACGGACTTGATTGGCAGCTTGGGCACTCAGCGCACCGCACGCAAGCACGAGAAGAAATGATACACGATCGCAAGGAAGCGCTATCATACAATCCCGAGTCCGAGTACTACTGCCTCACCTCACCGGAACTTCCGCCAGTTTCACCTTCCCCAAGGATCCCTGCCCGCCATGCGTATTAATGTCGTTCTTGATGGTCTCCAGCTTTTCTGCCTCAAAACGGAACACCGTGCTCCCTATCCCGTCCCAAACATAATATAACATCTGGCCGGTAGAGGACGAGGCCTGAAAGATGATCAGGACAACGCCGAACTCTGGGTCACGGGCCCAGATAGGTTGAGCATCAGTGAGGCCATACTGATCCCTGAAAACGTTTTTGAGGCTACTGGGTTTGTCGGTCCAGTAGTAATGATTAAGCAACTCTTCCTCGTCATAGTTCCAACCCTGAGGAGGATCGGTAGCAGAGGATGACATGTTGGATGATCTGTAAACGCAGTATAAATATCGGAGAAAGGAAGACGATGATATGAAGTGGACATACGGTATAGAGAAACAATGCGGGTCGGATGCAAGGTACGGCGTACGGGTTGGAAACTGGTATACGTGAGACATCCAACTTTATAACAAGAGGGAGACGACGGCTCATTAATGCATTCCCGACCGTGCACGTGAGCTCCACGTCCTACTGCCAGACGTTCGTTGAGGGAATTCTTCGACACGCCTGCTCGCCAGACATTACGAAGTTCCGACCGCCGCAACATGAATTGATCGAAGCCTGGTGGAAGCGTCCACTCGACCTCGAAATCACAAATGTTGTATAGACCACGGTCACATTGCTAGTGGGTCGGCCGAACTCCGAGTTGTGGTTGCTTGAAAGGCACGCGGCGTGGAACAGGGACAGGTCAGGAGGGAACAACCAATCTAGCACAGGGCCAGGCCTAGGGGTGTGGGAGGTAGAGCGGAGAATGAGAGAAGCCAGAGAAGCGGAGCAGAAAGGCCCCTTCTCGAAGTTCAGGAGTGAATCGAATCCGGTGTTCGCACGCCGGTTGGAACATGTTACGATGAATCTACCAGGACGTATAGCCGTTACATAGGAACCATTGCGCCGGGCACAACAAGCATTGCGAAATGGCGGAGGTGTCCCGATGAGGGAGAAAGATTCGAGAAGAAGTACCAAGTGGAATCTGTAACAGAGTCCCTGTGATGAAGAAGAGAACTGTATAACAGTGATAACTGTTGGTGAAGCGTAAATGAGAACTGTTTGAGTTCTCGTCGGGATACTCCCACATCCGAGGCAAAATTCTCACTGAGGGTGTATCCGTGCAGCTTGAATTGACTCACCCAACATGGGATCCATGTATCGACCGTAAAACCCCTGTGTTCTGTTTGAATCCTAAACTTCTTGCACGGTTTGAGTCTTTGTGCGGGTTCATCACTTGGCATGAAACAACACGCATCAAAAACGTGCCAGTATACATGTTCTGCAAGCCGATCACGGAAAAAGACTGTAATGAAAACAGGGATGAGGAATACCCGGTTTCACTTCTGTGACCCGGACTGGGAAGAGACGAACGGATTTATGCAGTCGAAAAATACTGGAGAATGGGACTGGAGAATGGGACTGGAGAATGGGACACTCACGTTTCCCCCCGCAACGAGGTTCATCAAGGTTTCTCATAGCCGTTGACTAAAACCAATGCTTCCACTGCTACTAGGACCAACAAACTGTCGTTGATTTCCTATGAGGGGGACGTGCACAGACATTTTAGTATATGTTAATTGCTCTGCGTGGGGCAGAATTTCCTTACCTGGTCCTCAGCGCGATCAGCGGCATCAAATGTAGACTTGCCACCTCAAGGAGATGCTTGTCCGCGGACAAGTGGCTAGTGCGGAACGAAGGTGAGTGCAATGAAGTACATGCGTCAACCACACTTGCCACTGTTGCCAGGCCCACAGGAATCATACTTGCGCCAGCTCCCAGTGAGAAGCAGCGATGGAAGATTATCATATCTTACTATCATTCAATCGTGCCACTTACATATATATAGTTCAGATCATGAATGTAACGAGGAGACACGTCATCGACGTGAGGTGGGAAGGTTCTCCGCGGCGATGGGCACCGGCGCCGAATGCGAACAGAGAAATCGACACATTGGTGTCTTCCAAGACTTGACATGATATAGGTCGTTGGCCTGGCAGAGATGCCTTGAAACTGCTTGGGAAAGAATGCTGAGCGCTGAGCTTCCACCTTTGTGCGTATCCAGCTAGAATGTCTTTGAGTAAAAAAGGGGAAAATGGATTACAAAGGGTTGACAAAGGGTGGAGGAGCCGACCACCGTTTTCTGTCCGAAGAAGGGTTCGCCTTACAACCCTGAACATATCAATCAGATCGCTCGGATCCTGCCACTTCTGCTGACGTTGGTCTCTTCAGAGGTCACTTGCCCAGATCCCCTCGCGCTGGTTTTTCCTCCTGTTCTGATAATACCGGCGTTAGTCATGCATATGGGATATTGTCTGTACACAGCAGGGTCCAGATCTTTGTATTGTCAGCGTGTTATATAGAGCTTTCGCACGCATTTGCTTGGCCGACATGCGGTTGTTGAAGCTGAAGGTTCGGTGTTTGAAGGACGCAGTGAGATTTAGCTTGGCAAGGAATAGTTCTTGGGCGGATCTGCGAGCAGGAAGTTGTTACAGTGGTTTGGCCTTCAATGAGAATCGTGTGCGGTACTTCAAGTTTTATGAGAACCCGGTCTGCCAATTCTTGCTTCTCTGGTTTTGGATACGAAGACTGTGGTGAACGACTATGCGAGCTTTCTCATATGTTCCCAAGTTTTCCTTCGAAGGTGTATACTTGTACGACGTCAATCAATTCTCTTCTATTTTACATGAAAGAATGTTGATTATATTCGTGGCACCACACGATCGATCGGACACGCTATTAGTTACGCTCAACTTTAAAGGGTAACACGTCCATTGGAAAGGGAGGACATTGTCAGGGGTGTCAGTTACCGGAAAGAATCACTGTGCATACCTCTGAAACAGATCCGGGGCCAACTTCGAAACGAGATGGAGCAATCAAAGTTTCAAGGTAAGGTAAGTATGATAACATCCTTTATCAGTTTGGCGACAAAAGAAACTTTATGAACGGGGGATGCGCACTCAATAATTCCGATCTCATGAAAACATTCCCTCATCGAAACGAAGACGAGCGCGTATGGTGCGGAGCTACTCGTCCAGTTACCAAATTCGTCACTCCGCTACCCCTTGATGGGAGACGTTGGCAGTGTCAGGACCGTCCGTGAACCGGTCGTCAAAAACGTATGAAAGGACACACGTACGATCCGAAAAATGACAATGCCCCAGCCTACTTTCGAAGTCCGGAAGGTGGGCCTTTCACTGTGACGTCCATGCTTTGGGGTCAGGGATGACCGCGTGAGTTGATCTACCAGCAAGTCAGTCCCACTGTAGTAAGTTAGGAACTTGTGTTAGCACAGTGCAAGCAATCAAGATAGGTGACAGGACCCGTCTGTGTAAATGGCAGGACGCGAGATGTCTGTTGGAAAGAATCTGATGAAATGACGACAAGTCGTGTCCAAGACTATCCATCTAGGTTCTGAACACAGGTTAGCACTCTCACGAAGAAGAAACAGGAAATCTTGAATTGGTGGGGAAATATGAGTACATCGATAAAAGAATGGTCAACACAG
Organism: Xerocomus minutiporus; assembly: GCA_038092995.1. Lineage (NCBI taxonomy): Eukaryota > Fungi > Basidiomycota > Agaricomycetes > Boletales > Boletaceae > Xerocomus > Xerocomus minutiporus. The sequence continues at coordinate 15,874 of JBBPRM010000107.1, read as the reverse complement.
CCTGGCCAAGCAGGTACAGGATATTAATAGCCGGGAAAAGAGAGTAACCAAGATTTGGCATGATTCCGCGCTAATGAGAGGAATCGTGCCTTGCATTAGACGACAAAAGAGAACGTTCACAGAAACAGAGTGCCACCTACGCAAGAAAACAAGCTAGAAAGCTGGATGATAAGGATAGAAACTTGGCGAGCGTCATGAAAATTAGATAAATAGCGATAGCGGGAATTCCCGTTCCACAAACATTCGTAATTCATGGGCATGGCATGAGCGTGATCGTTTCCATGCATTGCTGCGACATATGAAGACAACTGAATAGATAACTGCCGCCTCCGCCGTCCAGTCGGATGTGTGGTTGATACAGACGTAGTTGATACAACATTTGTTCCGCCTTTGATTGATTGCCGAATAAGCGTAAAAGATTTGACGAGTTAGATGGTGATTGGTGAGAACTGAGTGTTCCGGGACGTTAGCGGGTCGAGAGATCGATGCCTGCTTCCAAACTACTTCCGTTCTTCTCATGCCGCAGCCCGTCCACGTGGTGATATGGGGCTGCTAGATGGTGATGACGCTGCTGTTCTTCCTCAAAAAGTTTGCGTCCCAAATCGGTGCGCAGATTTGCACCTGATCCCGACTTCAATGAAATCGCGGAGCGCGGTACGGTAACCCCTGCAGGTGAGGGAGAAACATTGATAAAGTCATTCAGATTGAATGGAATACCGCCGGGCGTCGGTGGTGCTTGTGGATCACGAGAGAACAGTGATTCTAATTGTCCCGAAGTGGATGAAGGAGCCGGAAGTAACTGAGAAGATGAGGGAGAAGCTTCAGATACGGGAGTCGGCGGAATCACTGTTGGCTCCATCGGTGCAGCAGGTGCCAATGACGCTGTGCCGTCGCTCACGTCATCAAGAGGATGGGTGTCGCTCATGGTCTGAGAGCTCTGGCTCCCTGGCAAGGTGTCGACAGTAAGGCTGCCTTCGCCTCGTAACGGGCTTCTCCCATCCTCACCTCCGGAGAAGAGCACCCTTCCCTTTGGGCGGAGCGAACCACCGCCACCCAATACCCGGAACGCAGCCAAGTCCTTCGCGTCTCTATCTCGCGTCGTGGTGAGACGTACAGGGGATGGCGATGTGTGCAAATATAACATCAGGTTTGCTGCCTCTTCGTCATCAGCTCGTGGCGTAGAATAGATGTTCTCATTAGTTGCTCGTGGCGGAGTAGCGGCCCTCCCTGCAGATGAAATGGAGAAGGACGATTCCGCCGATGGCACTAGTGAGGATGGAGCCGTGGTAGTCCGAGCGGAACTTTGCGCATACTGTGAGAGAGAATGGAATGAACCTTCGGATCCGGTAGACAAGGAGGAACGAGGTGATGACGCGCTGGCGATTGATGGACGTGACTGAAGAAGCGATGTGAGCGTGGCAACAGCCTTTCTCTCGACATCTGCTGCTTCCTCCGCGGACTCTTTCTGTTTTCCCTTGGTACCCTTTGGCTTTGCCCGTGAAGCCTCTGCCTTTCGACTTCGGGATTGAGCACGTGTCCCTTCAGCAATACTGCGCACTGTATGTGCCGTGTCGGTTCCCCGGTGCCCTGGACGTGTACGAGATCCGGCTGTGGAACGAGTGGGTGCTTGTACGGGAGGATCAGCTGAATTGTGCACTGTACGTGCTTGCTTTAGTGGAGGTTGTCCGAGAAGAGCGGTGTAGAGACTCTGGGGTGAATGGGAGGAAGATGAAGTAACCGTGGGATAATAATAAGGACGCGAGGGAGCAGTCGTCGATGGCGCAGAGACAGCCGAGGGGAGAATGTTATTACTCCTTTGTATCGGGCTACCTTGGGTAGTAGGGTTATTATAATGATTGTTGGCCCCAGTAGCCTTGCGTTTGCTACCGATCAAGCGAGGTGGGGCAGCTGACGATGCGCGAGGCTTGGCTTCAAGATCGTTTAGTGGGATGTGCGGGACGTTATGGGTTGCTTTGTAAGAAGCATAGGACAAACGGGTTCGGAGGCCACGGACTACCTGGAGAGTGAGACAGGAGTTAGCAGGCGTGATTCGAATTCCCCACGACGAGAGTGCACGGCAGAGGCGAGTAACACACCAAGCAGGACACCAGCACCTTTGTGAGATGGAGATACCGCTGCTGGCGCGAGACATTGGTGTACCAACGCGTCTCGCGACGCCATAGAGCAACGGAACTTACCACGGACAGTTCGGCACTGGCCAAAAATTTTCGAATTGCCTTCTCTCTCTCCTCCCGCTCCAAGGGGTCCATCTCTGTCGAGAGGGACGGGCTGTGGGGTTGTGCGTATCCCAAGGGGGGCGACGCAGAGGTCACCGAGGACGACGGGGTCACCATTGGCGCGCGTCGGCTGCTAGCTGGGGTAGGTATAAGTACAGGCTGTAGAGATATATACACCGCACGCTCTGGTGAGCGACGTGGAGACAGCTTTGGTCGCTGTTGCGGACGACGATGGGATGCGCTGTCCGCTGTGTGAAATGTGAGGAGCGCGTTAGGGAGAAGCCACGCGCGACGCGCCCGCCTTATTCATCCCAATTCCCACGCTTTCTGTATCCGATTTCCGCATAAAAATACCCAAAAAATACATGTTTTCGAGGAAATTTCCTCCAGGGAGGGACTAAGGGCAAGCTAACAGCCGGGTGATGGAGCCGGTTACCCCGAAGCACCACGAGTAAGCCGGACTAATTAGACGAGTGACAACCGGAGTTCGCGCGCAACGTACAGCTTCGTAACAGAATGAGATATCAGCCCACGAGGGACTATATCAGATGATCTCCTCTCCATTAAATACGCCATCCCAAGGGAGCGCCACTAGTGCCGGTATTCAGTCTTTGCATGCTTTCGCCGCGATGGGATGACGTGCAACCAGATCCATCCGTGCCAAGTCCCATCTCATCCCAGTACCATCGGGGTAAGAATCCGACACGATCATCGCCTCCCACAACATCTTCCACACCTGAAGCATCAAGCATGATGACAGATACGCCTACCTTGGGCGTGAATGTTACACGCCAGACATCCTTCCCTGTGTTCGCGGGAAGAGTGGTGTGCAGAAACGACAGGAATTTGTCTCCCCAATCTAGGCAAATAAGGGGATTCCACCCTCCAGATTTACCCCGAACTGCTCGGGGTATCTCGGCGGTCCGGAACGATTGGGTCGTCATGAGTTGTCCGGATGGCTTACGAAAACCAACGACAATTTCCTGTCTCACGATGAAATGATCAGCATGTATGGCAGAACTCAGATTAGCCTACTGGAACCCCCAAAAGGAAGGACTGCAGATAAAATTTGAGGAGTTTTCTAGACAAAGTTGACTTTTTTTGCGAGACAAATACGCACATGCTTACTTTTCAAATTTGGCCTCGTCTGACGACCCTCGGATGGTCAGGGACGTCTTCAGTTCGACAAAGCTTGCTATATTTCCAGAATACTTTCCTGTATTTGATATTGAGCACCAGAGCAAGATAGCATAATTCGCAGATCATACCGCGAACACAGTCGACCTCTCCCCCAATGACAATCCTGCGGTCGCCGAGCTTCGTTTTCACGACGCTGCACCACTGAACGTTGGTATTAACATCCCCGCCCCAACCATGGACATGCGACGCCGTGTTCTCTCGACGCCCAGGAGTCGAAGTTGTGCAATAAGACTCGAAAGCATAACCATAGTATGTTTGACGCCGTTGGCGAGACTCCATGTCATTTCTGAAGACATCATAAGTATCAAACAATGCTAGGAAGGGCGTCTCACTTATCCTTGAGCTTTACCTCGCTCAAATGTTCCTCGAAATAAAAGGTCCCACCAACACGCATGACATTGAGTTCCCAGCTGTCCCTCTCTTCATAAGGTGCTATGAGTATCCTCTCTCACAAGAGAGGGGGAACCGATATGAACAACCATGTTGAAATATGGACAATAAATAAGTATCTCACTTGGTCATGATCCCTCTCCAGCTCACGACATGAATGTCAGGTGCTTTAGATTGGGGAGATGAAGGTCCTTCAAACAAGCTTTCTTTGAACTTTGACCACGCTTGCAAGAGTGCGTCCAATCGACCGCGTTCATCAGGTCGTCTTATCCACCTATCATAACCATATCCAAGGTCGGCACCAAGGGGTGGGTCCACGTAATAGCGCAGTGCAGAGTCATTAAATTCGAGAACGTGATCAGGGGTATATGAAAAAGTAAGTAGTTGAGTTGGTTGTTGAAACGGCGGTGGCTTCGAAGGTGAATGCGCAAGACTTGGGTAGGCCTGGGTGATGTTAGATGGCCGTTTAGGTGCAGGTGAGCAATCTTCGAGCTCAGCGTCGACAGCTTTTCGTTTCTGAGCCATTGAAAAGGTCCAAGTTGAAAGACGTTTGTTGATCTTCTCAAGCCTTTGCCAAACACAGCCACGTGGATAAACCTCGGGCCGAGAACTCCCATAGTTTGTTACCCTGCAAGTCACCCTCAATGCTGTTAATTCCTAAAGGAGAACAAAACTCCAGTCGTCAAACTTGTTGCTAATTCGCCACCAGTGAATCAGGAATTTGGAAACCGGGAAGAGACGTCGGTCGCCTCGTGTTCTCCTCGAGGATTGGATCTATTACCTTAATCACCCACAAGGTTTACGCTATCCCACCACGATGTATTAATTGTCCCTTGGGATTCCTCACAAACAGCTCGACATTGTTTGCTGAAACGGTTAAAATTGTTCAAACAGTCATTACGAGAGGCAACCAAACGTTCGAGACGCACTGGAACCCGATAGGATTGGTACTATGAACAGGTAAAACAGCCGGTGACTTGGCAGTGGGTACTCTGTTATTAATTTCACGCGTCGTTAATTGTGAACAGCCGGTATAGTGCTGCATGTTCAAGTAAACGCTTTTCAGATCCCGAGTATTTCCGCAGCCCTTTGGTGGATTATAGTTTACCATTCCTCGGCCCTGGGATAGGGTTGGTGATCATTCCAGCATTTTCAGGACAATGTCCGAAGGTTCCGCACCATTCGAGTCGTTTTCTTCCTTGAACAGGATCACACATTGAAACGACACCAACCGAGACTGCGGCGGTGCGCCCTTTAGGCACTGCAAGTGACCTCATCACACTGACACGATTAGAATGCATGTCTGGCGCGCCGCCATGCTTACTCGACCCTTTCATAAGCCAGTGCAGGTATAAGCTCCGCCTCTGCACTTCCTTCCGCACACTAACGAACCCACATGATCTTTTGTGCGTACACCAGTCCATCCTCGCCTTACCTGCGTCTAATGTGATATCCCCAGTTTCTAAAAAGCCAAAGCCCACAACCCTCCCGCCTGGTTGGCCCTCGCCCTACCACAACAAGTGTTCCCAACGCGACTGCATCTTTCCGAATAACCCCCAAACCGTCAAAGGCGTCTATCCGTGCCGTGGCGTTCCCGGCGGCTTCTACTGTGAAGGGACCTACAAGGTCTCTTCCTCCCGCGCACAAGATACGGAGAGCTACCTCAAGGAGGTGTCCATGGCACGACGCGCTGCGGAGGAGGAACAACGGAAGCGCACGACATCCGAGATGCGGAGACCTGATCCAAACCTGCGTCGACGAGGAAGGGATGTCTCTGGCTACGCCACACAAGACGACAGGAGACATTTCGCACACAGCCCTTCCCTAAGTCGTGCCCCTTCGAATCGTGGTAGCCATGTCCCACGTCCTTCCCGGCCGAGCGACGTTGGAAGGCCACCACAACTCCCCAGACGTCCATCACACTCGCACAGACAATCTACCTCTCAAGTCGAGGCGGAGTACATTACAGATCAGATCATGATGCAGCTTTACCCAGAACGACGCATTCAGCCAAGATGGTGAGTCACATTCCCCACATCCATCAGTCGGAAACTCAATTGCTCTGCCTCAGGATATAGCTGTATATTTGTAACGCCTTTATGCCCTCATGTCGACGATTACGGACACGACGCTCATGACTGATTACCTTATTGTACATCACATTAGCATGCACTATTTAACGTAGCGTACAATTGTTCTGCACTATCATATGTATCAGCTGGATCTGTCATTAGCATTGCGCGTACACCTGGTTTAATTGACTATTTCACGGACATGCTGATGCTGAGCAGGCAGTGATCTTATCTTCCAAACTGGGATCAAATGCACTGAAGACCCGTGACTAAAATTGCATACTTATACTTATATGTACTACACTGCGTGCCGCCACATACTCTATACACTATTATGCTGTACATTATAGTACAGATCACGATCAACCAGTTCATTCTGTACATCTAGACATCGACTTCGGTCTCTTGAATAAGTTGCGCCGTACGAGGCGACCTGGGTGTGATCGAGAAAGGGTAGGACTTTGGGTGTCTATTGCGAACCATCAGCACGATCGGGTGCACCCGACAACGTGATACACCTACATGATCACACCTGGCGTATATTGGGGAACCACCTCGATATCGCGTCCCTGTTCATCCTTTGCCTTGTTCATATCGAACACCGCCAATACAGACACCATGGCTATCCAGACGGACGCCTCTGCAAGATACTTGCCGACACAGATCCTGTACAGGAGCACGTGCTCATCGGTATTTGTCTTAAACACCACTGGCACAGCACGCACCTTCTACCAAACCCAAATTGTTGCTCAGCGATATCGTCGGTGAGACCTCCTTTTGCGTCAATATACCTTTCAGGCATGAACCGCATCGGGTCGGGATACTTGGCGTCATTGTGCGTCATCGACCTAGCACCACAACGCTCAACCAAAAAGCAACAGCATGTCACCAACGTCGACATACCAAATGTTTGCAAATACGATCGTGTCTAGGATCAGGTGAGCAAAAGACATACTTTGGATCTAAACCTATCGTGCGGACCTTTTGGAATGAAATAGCCATTGTAGACGTCATGCTCAGTGGTCATGTGCGGTACTCCTGGAAGGCGTCCATATCAATCCAGACGATCATTACAAGCGACAAAAGCGACCCTACCAAGTGGTGTAACCTGGCACCATCGTAGTACCTCCCGGTAGGTCGCTTCAAGGTAAACCATGTTCGGGCGATCCGAAAAGTCCGGCATCCTGCTTCCCCCCGTCACGCGATCGATTTCAGCTTGTGCCTTCTTTCGTACATCCGGGAACATCAGCATAGCCATCATAAAGGCCGAAAGCGCGGAAGACGACTGCGATCTTTATAAGTCGTGTGCACAAAGCACTGAAAACCGTCCACCAACGCACCGTTTCGACCGCAGCTAAAGGATTACATAACAAAAGGTCATTGAAAGTCAAAAGAACGAGATCGGGGTTGCTCACCAGCATAAGTGGTACCCGCGACAGACTTGATCACGACCTCCTCCTCCTTGTTCTCTAACATCTCCGACACCATCGAATGTGGTGCGATCCCTTCCGCCATCTGCTTCTGAACAAAATTATAAGGCAAGTCTCTCAGCTCGCGCGTCAGCTTTTTGCATGTCTTGGCAAATTTCTTGAATCCGGCGCCAGGGAACCACTCGGGCAGGTATTGCACTTTTTTTCCCAAATTCATATCAACGTCTCTGCGGGAGAGCACGGAATACGCACAGAGAGGGAACGTGTTCACCAGGGCAGCACCGGGGAAGAAACTGTTGGTCAACATCTCACTCGCTCGGTCCGCAATTGACGCAAACAAGTCGTTCCTCGGCGCCATCTCATACCCATACACGACCATCATGATCGTCGACGCAGTGAACCTGTCAATGCGTTCATCAGACGCGACGTCGTATGCTGGGCAAGGACGCCTTACGTTCTCAGGTGCAGCTCCATGTCCTCGGGGACCTGTAAGATGTTCTTGGTGAGTTGGTGCACCCTGTTCAGTTGGATATCACGATAGTTGAGCATGGCGGTCTGGTTCAGCGTCTGATGCATCGCCTTTCGATGTTTACGCCACGATGGTCCGTATGGGATGAACCCGACGTTGAACTCCCATCCCATCCTAATTCACTATCGTCAGTCCGAGCACGATCCTAGAAGAAAACATTGACTCACAGGGTGACCATGGGAACTCGTGGTCGATCCGAATAATTTTGCGATCGCTTGTCCAACAAGTCTGCAGCGACCTCTTCAGAATTGATGACCAGAATCTTTTGGCCCAGGATCTCGAGATACAAAAGGTTGCCTAACATGCACGAGGATCATTGAGATGTAGACGCAGAAGGAAGGAAGCACGTACCGTATTCCTTGCTCCATTCGGCATATGTTAACCACTGGGCACCCAAGTCCTTGATCCCGAAGAGGTTCCCGACGATCGGGAGGCGAGGTGGTCCAGGAGGCAGCGGTAAGCGCTGTGAGTTGTCTTTCCGCTTCTTGATAAAACTCCTCACTGAGAGGAAACCTAGGATTAGGATCGGAATGACTGCAGTGAGATGAAACATTGTAGAGCAAGAATGGTCTGCGCTGGGTCAACTCATGGCGAGGAAATCTATATAGCGAAAAGGCATGACGAGAGGTGGTTGGGTACCTTGCTACTCGTGCCCATGTCTCAGTTTGCCGAGGTATCACCGACGACGAAGCGACATAGGTGAGACAAAACCTGCGCCTGCGTTGCGTTACATAGTACATCGTCCTAATCGCGTCCAAATGGTTACACGGATAGCGGAGGATGTCTCACTGACCCAGATCCAAACGAAACTTAAACAGGATAACGATACTGTACAAAGATGGTGAGCCCGGTCTAAGATCTTTTTAAGTATGTGACGGCACCGCAGCGACCACTACGCCACCATGGACTCTTTTGGCAAAGCGGTCCGCATCATGATCTGTCGAGCGTTGGCGCTTACGTCCGATGAAGGGTTGGGGAAGAACAAAATATTGTTCGATTGGAGGTCTCTTGGACTTGGGCAGGCTAGGCTGCGTGACACCCATTGTGGGACTGGTGGGATTGGAATGGACCAGTGACTCAACTGTCATGGCTGGCGTGGCAGGGTGGTCTTTGGCTCTCTTTTTGTACTAAATGTGTACGTGAGATGTCAGACATCATCAAAAGGAGTGACGCTTACGGTTTCTAATTCCGGTTTCCCCCGCCATTTCGCGATAGCCTCACAAAAACGGACTGCGGCTCGTTCGACTGGTTCGGCAGGGTAATGCCACGCCAAATCTTCCATGTGCGTCGATAGATCGGGCGTCAGTGATGGAATGGCGTAAAACTAAGGTTCTCATGATCAATTGTGGCGGACAGCGAAGCGAGAAGCGCTTACTCTTCTCAACCTTTCCTTCATTTCAGCCTCAAACTCGGCTTCTGCATCTTCCCTTCGCGTTGGTACCCCACTAGGCACAGGCTTTAATGATGGGAACATAATCTGCGCTGCGTCTTTTAATGTGGGAAGCTCGTCTGGATCAAACCACTCGAATACGAAGTCTCCCTCGTCTTCGTCGCTGTGGTAAGGATCGTCCGACATCCCCAGGCCGACAGAAAGTAAAGAAGAAGCGGCAGCAGGACCCCTCCAGCCACCAGTGAGATACCCTTCTAAAGCGGCACGAGTAAGGAGTCCCGCGAACAGCATGTACCACTCTCTGGATGGTCGTAGGGGACTCCCTTCGCTCTCCGATACCGCTTTTCGAGCGTGCATAGGAGACTGTGGGGAAGGTGGGGAAGTAGAAGGTATTCCCCCAGATCTTTCTCTCTGGAAATCGCGTTCATACTCGTCATCCACAAGCTCATCGCCCAGCTCCATTGCGATGAGTGCCGACAAGCGCAAAAATCGAGGAATCAGTTCAGAAAGGCGTGTATTTCCAGCACCTGATCCTGCATAGCTGGTGTCTTCTGCATCCTGCTGAAACCACTTGGACTTTCTGCGCAATGCGCTACCGTTGATCCCGGAATGAGTGAGCCCGGAACCAATGCCATCTCCATCTTGCCAACCAGCGAGGCCACTACCGCTCCCACCCATGTGCTTCCCGGACCCAATTTGGGGAGGACGGGAGGTGATCTCACCTCCCCATGCGCCTGCTCTTCCCTTTCCTGGTCCTAGTGCTTTAACAAGCTGTTTGGCTTCGACACAGATCTCGCATCCAGTATACAAATGCCGTGGGCAGCGCAAAGCTGGTGGGGAGTTCGCTGTAGAAGGGTCGGCGCCTTCCATATAAAAGGCACGAACTCTGTCATTCCAATGAGCGTGGGTTCCCAACTGCAACGGGGATTGGTTATTCTTCTGCACAAAAGCGAGACGAACGGCAACGTACGACAGTGCGCTGCCCTTGTATATTGGATGCGGGTGTTGCCGGAGAGAAATGAAATGGAGCACTGGGAGCTCCAGATATTGAGGCAAGCAGGGTGAGCGATGGCGGAAGCGCACCAGTAACTAGCCCGGATGACTGGCTTGTGCTAGCAGAGGGATGAGGCGAGGTGTTCCGGGGAATTGGCGAGCCATTTGAGGAGAGAGACTCCATAGATTCCTTTTTTGAAAGAGAGTTTGAAACGATGATTGGAGGTGGGTGGTGGTGATGTCGGTATGGCGCTATGGGTGCTTGGCGGGCGAATAGATCATTGATGACTGTACCAAGAGCGAGTCGAAGACGGACTCCGTTTGGCAACGTGTGTGGATGGGAGGCTTTTGTTAGAGGATGGGTTTCGCGTCGCTTGGGAGAGCCTGGGGGAGATTGTAACTCGTCGCCGATGGCAGGGAAGGGGTCCAAGGGTGGTGGCTGCTCGAGCATGGAGGTGATGACCTTTTCAAGGGCAATAGCACGAAGTCTGAGATTCCTTGCCAAAACGAAATTCTGTTTCTGCATACGAGTGTCATCGTCTTCGCTATCGGCGTGCCCATGACCTGTTCCTCTGGCTTTCAGTTGATCCACTTCCTCGCCGTCACTCGAAGCCTCTTCTTCCTCATCGTACTGTTCTGGTCGTTCGCGGAAACAAAAATGGAGTGAAGATGGACCTCCGGTGCGGTCTGTCATGCCGAGTTCTGCGCGGGCCTGGGCAAATCTTGTGCGAGCGTGTACCCAGAGCATATGGTCGATGATGAGCGTCCTTGTAGACTTTTCGCGAGGCGGAATCGAGTGCAAATGGTGGGCATGCTTGTGCGCGGGCGCCTTGAATGAACTTGAGCCGCCTGGGGCAGAGGGGGATGATTGTGGTTGTAGAGGAGGTCGCTGGGTCGATGGAAAGGCTTGAAAGTGGGCCTGGGTTGGAAAGACGGGGAGAGAGGAATAGGACATGGTGCCAACGTTCAGCTTTGTACTAGTACAACCTCTTCCGGTTTATCTTCGTGATCCAACTGTCAAGTAATACAACCGGGGAACAAATGGGCAAGTCACACCCGGAAACAATGTTTAAAGTAAGTGTACCGGGAAAATATGAACAAGGCTGAAGGCCGAGGTGAGCTATAACGAACTAGAAGTCATGCATGTTATGGACGTCGGACGGTCGGAGTTGCGTATACACTGTTTGTTCAACTTACTACATTCATTCACTCTCCCGAGTCCCTAATATTAATAACCCCAAATGGCCCTTAACAAACGGCGTCCACAAGGTCTGCAAAGCCAACACATAGTCTCCCAAAATCGAAAATAGAATAGACGTTCCGCAAGAATACGTCCCCGATGATCACAAAATCTGCCGACACGAATGAGCTCCAAATGATGACAACGCACTTTGAAAGGAACATACCAAACCCGTCGGATGTACCCATCCCAGAAATGCAATTCGACGACCCAGGTGAAACAGGACCGAAATTCCACGTGGAAGGGCAGACCGCATAGTCTCGCCCTTCAACCGTAAGCGTCGGCGCCGTCGAATTGATTGTATCACATGGAACTGTCAAGATGTCCATGAAGCGAACCAGCAGGGAGTTATAGACGCGACGCACCAATACATATGCCATTAGCGCAAGTCGCGCCGGATACACCCGAAAAGTAGTCAGTTGCTACGGCAGTTGGCACAACGATAAGCGTGGTCCCGGTATCAGCAATCGCAGCTCGTTGGACGCTCCCGGAAGCTTGGCGGCCGGAACGACTTATTGCTCCCAATGTAATTTGCCAGTAACCCTGTTTGGTCACTGGGGCACATACCAGCGTATCGTTCTTGAACGCAGTATAGTTTGCGTCGCCGACGATCAACTCGCTTCGTCCGGGGATATCAGACAGCATGAAGCTGAGATAAGTTTGAGGAAGTTGACCGCTTTTGTGCAGGTTCTCCACTGGCGGTGTTACCCCCAAGGTCGAGATTTCTTTGAATCCGGCACCGAAGATACCATCCGCGGGAAATTGACCGAGGGAGTAAAAGGTCCGGTTACTCCAAAAGTCGTTCGACACGAAAGCTGCTGCACCAAATGCTTGATTCGAGATCTTATGTGTTGGGTGAGTCGCCGTTCGGGTATCAATGAGTACGGCTTACAGTGTATCCGGCCAACCCGACTACGTCTTCATACGCGTCGAGTACAATGACTTCCCCCGACCCGTATGCCAGGATGGGTGAGCGGAAGGACACGGGGTGAGAAGTGCTCGACTCGGAATGATCGTATTTCGTGTGTCCGTCACAGGTCACCTGGCAATCCTTGTCGGGTATCCCTAACGAAAATAATAAATTTGTTGTTAATTCAAGATACAAGACACTCACAGAGGTCAGCGCTACCCGTGTCAAAGTCCCCTTGTCGAAAGGTAAGGACATCAGAGTATCAATAGATATACAATGAATGTCTCACCTGTGAACTCCTTAGGTGGCGTTCCAATGTTGAATTTGCCGTAATATAGGATTGATTGGTCGTCCTCAAGAGGTTCATATCCGGTGCTCGCGCGTTTCGACGGATTTGTCGATGTGAGTCTCGACAACGTATCAAGTGGATGACGTGAACCCGTGTTCCGCTCGTATGCCGCAAAGGTAGCCTCGTACTTCCTAAATATTGCCCAATGAGCGGTTACTGTAAGCCGAGTTACGACAAAACATACTTGTGAGTGTAGCTGACGAGCCTTTCGACTCTATCGGCGCCCAAGAATTGTCCACTTGCGAACGGCTGGGCCGAGATGGGGTCTCTCGCATAGCGTGGGCGGCGCTCCAAAGGGATTCGGATTGCCCGGTCTGAGATAGTAGGTCTCGCGTCGGCAAACATCGTAACCGAGAGGATGATCCAGAGACGTGGAATGGACTTCATCTTGAGGAGGAATGGTGATGGACTAACCTACTTGGGGGTTTATATACCTCGCGACGGAGTATGAGGCTGACAAGACATGTTCCGCCCCCAACTTGTTCGCCACCTTGGCGGCTGACGGGATAGGAAGAAAGCATCTCCTAAGTGTTAGCTTGTGAGCTCAAGCTCGAAGTTCAGCACGGACTCTGAACTCTGGCAGAAGTGCCCCAGCTGCGTGCGAGTCCATACTATAAATCTCGAGAATGTATGCGTGACTAGTGACTTGAAGAATTCGCGGAGAACATTCGTAAGATACGTTTAGCCTGCTTCCTTGCAAACAGGGCACTCGACGCCGTCCCTGGCGTTCGCGACCTCTACGGCGTGTGCTTTTGCCCGGTCGGGATGTTCGGGTTCGAGGTCACACTGGAACACGCCCGCTGATCGGGAATCGCATTGGGGATCATGTCACTAGTACGTGTGACTGGACAGATCGCGGCGCCGATGCTTGCACGGATCGCATGAGGGGAGGGGGATCCAAGGGTGTATATAACCGTGGACAACTTAGGACAGAACCCACATAGATGGTTCCACGGCGCGCCATGATCAATGACCCTCACCGCTAATATCGCGCGAGACAAGGAAAGCGTGTCATGTGCATTCGGTTCCTTGCTTCGGAGTTTAGACCTTAGTAGGTAGGGGTGATATGCTGACCTCTGCTCGTAGTTTCTGTTCTATTCTATTCCTGTACGGTCGGTAAGTTGGTTCGGTACTGGATGGTTGGCTGGCAAGGCGCACAGAAGGGACCCGGACAGACTGTCAGGCGTACGTCGACGCTACTCCCACAGCACGGTTACATGAATGCGCTCGAGTGAAACGTTTCGCGTTTCATATCCCTTTTGTGCGGGTCCTTTCCCTTCTGCAGAATTCTGGAGCGCGCACGGACGGGCGCGCTATGGAAACCGATGTGGTGCGTTTTGCTTGCGAGTCCACGATGATCCAGAAGCAACGCAACTAATCAACAGGCGGTGTGAAGAAAAAATGAGATTCAAAAATTAAAAGTCGAGATAATACCCCCAAGGCTGGGATTTGAATTCCGGTTCGAGACATCCACGGCCAGACGTGTCCTCAGGAAGGAGCAAGGAGGATGATTCACAAGAGGTGTTCACCTATAGATCCTCTCGAGGTCATCATGTCATGATTTCTTCAGATTTGAAGCCCTGCAAAGTCGGAGGCTGCACCACTTCGCATGCGAGTACTTGGGATGGTGAAAAAGAGAGGTGCCCTGGTTAGGCATCGAGAACGACGTCATGGTAGATCGGAGGATGCGCTCATTGACGGGTGCTCGTGGTGCATGAATTTCCTCGTACACCCTTCCCGTGGCTCCTCCGCTCTCCCGAGCCCCGAAAACCCGCATCGAGATCCTTCAGTCCGCTGCATATTCTTTGACCGTCTGATTTATTGCGTAAAAGACCGATGCTCTCTGGCTGAAATTCCAGCACGGAAGCTCACCCTCACTTCCGTTGTTGATAGTGTTTCACCTACAAGCATGCGGCCGTTCAAGCAATGGACATGACCCTGCGCCATCTTTTCTCACCGGTGCAGAGGATACACCGCCGACACGAGCGAGGCCGTGAACCCCGAGTGGCTTCCATGTGGCCGGGCATTCTTTATTGTCAATCGCGCCCAACCAGCTTTGGGTGAAAGCTGTACTACCGCTTGGAGAGGTATTGTTAGAACGACTCGATGTATAAAGTTGATACGACGGACCAGTGCAGTGCATTCGAGTGGCGCGAAGCCTTGCTGTGAGCAGCTCAACCAAGTTGCAGTTCTGTTTTTCAATGATGTGGTTTTCATCCTGTGCCAACTGGTGCGGCTATACGTTTCATTGCATTGATGGCCATCTCGAACAACGAACTGATGATTTCGACAAGACTAACCTATTCGCCTGTTTTCGAGGGCTGCTTCAAGTCACCCGAGCCTCGGGATGACATTTACATACAGTCGGCGACACACGATAGCCGTGTCCGAGGACACTTTCCTTCGACCTATCATCGCCAAAAAAAAAAATAACCAACGCACCGGGTATAGTATCTTCCGAGCCCGAGTCTGAGCGAAAAAAAAAACCTACGGTTTCCAAGACCGCTCATTTAACTAGGTTTGTAACCGGCTAGCAAATCTTGCGGGTACCTTCCCGCCCACCATCCATCGTTTCTCCATTGGCTGTCCTGTACCAGAATGAAATTTTTATTTTCCGTTGCCATTTCACTGTCTGGACTTGGACTTGGACCACGTAATCGCAACTGCAGATTTGGCATATCTAGTGCTGTCAATTGCCTCTAGAGCCTCCAATTTTTGTCCTCACCGTTCATGTCCGGTCAGAGAGGGGAAGGAGATTGCTGAGAATTGCATCTCCGGTCAACTTCTCATCCGAGTAACGACACCAGATCCGATCAGACTGTGTTTAGATATCGGCGTCGAGCCACTGCGCCAAGCAGCTGCAGATAGCAGTGCTCGTGTTCGTTGCAATCCGATGGATCGGTCGCTCCGTCGGGTCTCTGATCATTGCTACTCACAAAGGTTGCTTGCTTTTTCGTTTGCCAAGAGTCAACGCTCGCATTCAAACTGCCGGCATTCAAACTTTGAACGATGTCATGTCATCTCGCCACAATTACGTTCAAGGATGACGAGCACGTCCGTTTCGCCCGGTCGCCAACCGCGTATCACAGCACCACACGACAACATCGCACCAATCCGAACGAACGCACAATCCG
>JBBPRM010000106.1:0-29736 GCA_038092995.1 Xerocomus minutiporus | reverse complement strand
CCTGGAGGTCAGTCTCCGCCAGGATTATCAGATTCATAATGTATCAGCATCACATTTTTGATTCGCATATGCATGTCGAAACCACCTAAGCCCACGACCACAGATGACCAGAAACACCTCAAGGGCCGACTCTGGCCATATACGAGGGGTGCCCTTGTCATGTCGTCCTAGACCTGACCGTATCCTGCAGTGCCTTTTCCATCGCACTAGGAACCGTCGAGCGAAAGCTATGCCCATGCGCCTCGCAGTGGTCGTTTACGACATCGCTCGAGACATGTGAATCTCCTTCAATCTCCTCGTTCTCATCGGCTGTCCGGCATCTGTAGGATATGGGAATGCGTCCATGGACTTTTCAAGCGCTCAGACGATATCTTTTTTTAACCTTTTCGCACTGTTCCTGAACAACGAGCTGGTCATTATCCATTCATCTGACACGCTCATGTGCTGGCGGATTCATTACACTTGCTGGCATGATAGTTGCCGACGCGAGTAAGCGGGGATAGGAATGTCGCTCGGTGTTTCTCTGGGGGAGCGGGAAGGGAAGGTGCTCGATGTCTCAGCAGCCATTGTCGAATGGTGACCGCCCAGGGGAGCACCACCGCGAGACCATCAGAAAGGAGGGGGATCCATGGGTGCAGAGAAAGAGACGGCGAATGACATCTAAAAATCTCTCACGCTTGTGGTAGTAGGTTTGACAGTGGAGTGAAGGTCTATTTCTGGTTGCGTTTCATCATTCGACGGGCAATGACTACATGCAAGATGCAGATTTATGATCCAGATCACCTGCGTAGATTACCTCTGGAAAAAAAGAAGGTCCAGTCAACAAGCTATGTCCGAGGAAGAGAACACTGGACCTGTTGACCATCGCAAGTTTGTGCAAACGTTCTTTATCCTCCAGAGATCTGCTCTCTCCCTGCACGACAGCAATCATCTCTCTCGCCAATCGCACTTCCAAACTCTTTCCAGGACGCGACTCGCTGGCAGCAACAATCGCCTTGAGCCCCGCACGCACGCGTTGTTTCTCCGTCAATGGCTGCGGGGTCATCATCACTTTGGTCCCGTATTTGAACGAGACCACGCGGACGGCGGGGGCAGCGGTCATGATGGCCTCTCGAACGATAGGTGTGGGAGGTGCGCGCGTGAAGGTGTGGATGTGGAGAAGCATGCGGGATACTGTACGAGCTGCGCGTGCGCGGAGACCATGTTGTTGAATGATGGCTGCAATGTAGTCGAGAAGAGGGTCATGCGCGGGTGGAATAAACATGTCGGGAACGGTTGCGCCAACGGCCAAGGTTTGGGCTTGCTGGTTTACAGGAGTGAGAAGCGAAGAGGATGGTGTGGATTTGACGTTGAGCCCAATGAGGGCGTTGAGCATGTCGGATGATTTTGCGAGCGTGTCATCGTCGTTGGACGGTTTGGTGCTCGCATGCCGCCTTGATATCCACGCGACGGCCTTGTGTGGATGAACTAACCTGGAAAGTGCGGACGTCGAGGCGGTAATGAGTCTATTACCACTCATCGTCGTGGTTGTAAAAAGGTGGCAGTGCCGACAACGCCACTGGAGCCTTTTCTTTACAAATACAATCCTACGGATCTGTGTCGAACCTGCCAAAGTCGTAACCATTTTGTGTTAGATCCGTTTCCCCTACAAATCTGCACGGATCTCACACGGATCTGCCTACAATCCCGGTGTATCACCGACAGAACTCGGCTTTTTTCGCAATCTGCCATCATTCCCGATAACCCACTTGTACCGGATTATATAGCCATCCTGAACCTCTTCAATCTCCGCCCTTCTTAACTACCTCTGGATGAACTATCATGCATTGGACGGGTTTGAGCTTGTTCAACATTACGAATCCCCGCTAACTCCCACCGTGCTGGTGTCAACTTCCCCCCCAGTTAGGTGGTTCTTTCAACGAGATCAGATGACGTACGGTCGGCGGTAGTTACAGCAAAGCATCGTTATTAAATGAAACCTCGCCGCTTACGTTCTCACATCCCATTCTAGCTCTCACACCGTGTCCCCGCATCGACGCCCTCGACTCGCATTACAATATTGTTTTGGATACACCTCATGGCTTCATGGCAGGTCAATTTTTTCACTGCGATCATGTTGATTCATCTGTGGTAGCGAACTTCGAGCGAGTTTCTAATTCCTTGCAAGAACACCAAATGACTGTGCCAGGTACCTTTATATCGTTCGCTTTCTATGCTGCTCAATTACTACATGCTTCTCAGATGATATACTTGCCAGTAATATGCTTGTATTACCATACCGGCTCGCTTCCAATACTGACGGATCTTATTTGGGAGCTCAGTGTTTCGACCAAGGATAGATAACACTCAACGCTGTCTGAGTGTCGAACGTTGAACGTTGAGCGCTGAGTGGTGGCCGGCTTTTGCAAAGAGAACAAGTACCATCCTGTTTCTCAACTGAACACCGAAAAAAATTCCCCTTAACCGCATGTCTTTCGTTTCCTTTTCGGTTGCACCGATCTTAGCTCCATTCAGTCTAACCTATCTTTTCCCCTGGGCCGTGATTGATTGATTGCCTAAATGTTCCCTATCGCTACCTCTTCCCATCTCGCTGCCACTCAGTGTTCCGTCCCAACGTCGATTTTTATACGCTTTTCTTCTCCCTATGTCCCATCCTCCTCATATCTGCCATTCCCCTATTCTCATTCGAATCGCTCTCTCCATTTCTTATGTCATTTAACGTAAGGCATCACACACCTGCCTTTCCAGGTTCACCCTGGTTGTCGCAGCGGTAGCCGGAGAACACGTTGCATACGCCAACAAAAATTCATCCCCACTATGACGTCTGGAACCATTTCCATTCCTGAACTACGCCGCACGCACAATGAAATATTCCGGGTGAGTGAGACTTTGTTCATCCCTGTGATTGACCACGAACCCCACGAACCCTTGGAGAGCCTGTGCCATCGATGTCAACAAGCCGCTCAGCCTTTCTGCACTGGGATTAGACAAGGAGTTGGTCGATAGCTGATAATGCGCTTCATCTCCTGTAGTGCGGCGCCACACACGTCGGTTGCTGTGGAAGCATTCGTCATTGAGTAAAGAGGGTTTATCGTTTACGTTCCCGATACCATTTCAATTTTTGCCCACTATATCCAACGCAACGTGCCTACTATCAACGCAACAGTTCCGCATCGAATTTCCCAGAATGCGATTTGTTTGTGGGGAGCAACTTCTCGCAGGTTCTATGTCAAGAGCTTCAATGTAGTCGAAGCGAAAGACAATTTGTATTACATAGTTGTGGCAGAGTAAGATTGCCTCTAAGTCCATACAGTGACCATAGACACGAGATAGACCTAAACTGGAACCCTTGATGCACGAGGCCGCCACTTGTGTTGAATTGTTGACAGCATGGCAACGCCAACCGACGCATCTCAACTGTCTGAAACTCAGTTTTGGACCTTGGTGGGTGTCATTGGTACTGACCTGTCTTACTTACATGGTTTCATTGCATGGCAGGTGGGAATACTAGGTACAGATTATTACGCACTTTCCCGCAACTTCAGCCCCTTCTGGGGAAGAGACAGTCGTTCCTAAAAATTTTCTCTCCAGTGCTCTTCGCATAGTTGAGGGACCCCGGATACAAGGCAGGAACGTAAGTCACCATTTTTGAAGTCGTTTCAACGGACCGACTGTTGATATCAGCAATTTACTAGCCACGAGGACCTACCTACCGCAACTCACACCGCGCCACTGATCTGTCATTTTCCCGGGAATGGGCAGTTAGTCTCACATTTATTAAATTGGAGAGTCCACTGATCTGAAAAGCAGACGAGTAACGTTATCGCTTGATGACTCTCCAGCCATTCAGTTTGCTCTTCATCAATCCAAAATGGGATTAGTTACCCTCGGGGGGCTGCCCCTCCTTCGGCTAGTTTTTCAGATTGGCAGTTTCGCTTCCTAACTCCACCTCGCTTTGGACTGGGTGGGCTCGGATAAACTCCCTTCCATGGAGCTGCTTCCTTTCGTGACACGACTCTCAGTCACTCAGCTCGCAATGCTGGTTCCAGCCACGATCTTGATTATGGTTGGAATACTTCGGTTTATTCGGAATCGCGCAGAGAGGAAGGGTTATCCTCTCCCCCCCGGTCCTGCTCCTCTCCCTCTGTTGGGAAATGCGCTGTCAATCAATCCCCATGAACCATGGTTGACTTACACCTCATGGCGTGCCCAGTACGGTAAGCGAGATTCCCTGGAGGATTTACGCAGCCTTGACAGTTATCAGGCGATGTTGTCTATGCCCGAATATTGGATGTCGACATCATCATGCTAAACTCGTTTTCGGCCGCGAAGGACCTGTTGGAGAGTCGATCACAGATCTACTCTGATCGTCCATCCATCCCGACTCTCAAACCGTGAGTGCACTTTATCTCTGAATGATGTAATATATTGACCATGCTGGTAATGCTCCCCGTCTCATCAGGTATGGACTCGACAGGGTCCTTAGTTCTCTCCCATATAACGCAGAATGGATAAGAGGGAGGCGCATCATGCATCAGACATTTCACGCCGAGGCCTCCCTCGCCTTTCGCCCGATGCAACTTCACTGGGCGCGCCAAACCGTCGCGAACATAATTAAGGACCCTAACGAGTACCCATCCTACTTTTCAACGTGGGATCATTAGTTCTCCACATATGCCCTAACTGATTTCGGTCATGTCTAGATTTTCTTCTGCGGTTTCTCTCTCAGCTGTCTATGATTACCACCCACAACTTCCAAAAGATCCTATAGTGACGTTGGGCGATGATTTTCTAAGACTCTCCTTTTCGGCGGTGTTTTCGGAGAAGTTGCTCCTGGTCAAGCTTTTCCCGTTCCGTAAGTGCCTTGTAATAAACCTTTTGGCGTTGTTGACTATACTGAATTTCCTCCCTGGAAAGTGTTAAACGTGCCTGAATGGATTCCCGGTTTATCTTGGATTAAACGGGAAGCTAAAGAGTCCCGCGCGCTGGGCAGCCAGACGAAGGAGACACTATATCAATGGGTCCGCAGACGCGTAGTGAGCATTGTCCTATTGGTTACAGAAAATGATGGCAATAACTTATCTCTGTTACAGAATGCCAAGGAAGTGGTCGATCCCAGTACAATGGTAATCAGTCACATACGTCGTATGGAAAAAATGCGTGATTCCGATCGTGCTGAGTACGAAGACTCTTTGAAATTTACTGCTGTGTCCTCTTTCCTCGGTAAGATTTATTCCTCAACGTTAATACCGTCGCGTAGCTTGAATCTCATCTATTGTGCATCAAGGTTCTATGGAAACGGTCTGGTTGAACATTTTATGCGAGAAGTATGTCACTCATGGGATATCCAGACAACTGGGACATTGTTATCTTTCACCCTTGCGATGATCAAGAATCCCCGCGTGTGGAAACGTGCCCAAGCAGAAATTGATGCTGTGATTGGGACTGACAGGTTACTTGAGTTTGAGGATAGACC
This sequence comes from Xerocomus minutiporus, assembly GCA_038092995.1. NCBI lineage: Eukaryota > Fungi > Basidiomycota > Agaricomycetes > Boletales > Boletaceae > Xerocomus > Xerocomus minutiporus. The sequence goes on along the minus strand of JBBPRM010000106.1, from coordinate 24,260 downwards.
GTCCTTGCCATATATTGATGCAATCGTGCGAGAAACACTTCGGTGGCAACCGGCTCTGCCTATGGGTGCGTTTTCAGGAACGGTTGTCCCCGATGTATTCTCAATCATCCAAAGGTGTCCCACATGCTGCGACCACTAGTGATGTCTACAATGGTTACTATATCCCAAGCGGTAGGTCTTGAACACGCATAGATCTGCTTGTAGTGAACTTGTTCGACAGGGGCGACCGTCATTGCAAATCTTTGGTATGAATAGCCGATATCGTTATTGTATGAAGACTCTTAACACATTCTACTACAGGGCAATGTCACGCGACAAAACTCGCTATCCCGACCCGGAGGCGTTCATTCCCGAGCGCTATTTGGACTCTGAAGGGATGTTGAACAACGATGATCCTGCTGAGTTTGCGTTTGGATTTGGAAGGCGTGCATGCCCAGGTAAGTCGTACTTCTTCCTTGTGAGACTGAGCCCTTGATATATTATTTTTTCCAGGCCGTCACACTGGGGATGCTGCTGTCTGGATTGCTGTCGCAACGCTGCTGGCTATGCTGGATTTCAATGTCTCCAAGGATTCAAGTGGAAAGGACATCGAATTCGAACCACAATTTACAGGTGGTGTTTCGCGGTGAGTCAGAAAGGTTGACGCCACGTTCTTCGTGTTTTGACCCTGTTGAAATTTCTAGGCGCCCTCTTTTCTTCCCTTGTAATATGACTCTTCGCGCACATATTTCTAAAGAGGCTTTCCAACGTTTTCTTCCTCAGTGATCTGTTGGAGATCAGTCCATTCGTAGTAGTTTACCTTATTAGTTTCCTTTTTCGGCATACTCGGACCATACGCTACGCGTTCGCCTCGTCCCTCGTTCCCTCTTTTCCTCCAGTCTCATTCACTTGACTGGAGGTAAGCCCTAAATTATTTACTATACCACAGTCCTTACTGATTATACCTAGTTCACTAAGCTCACTCGTTAGCTCCACACCTCTTGACTGCATGCTCACATCAAGATTCCCCGAGCAGCTGGAATGATTGGGAATTTTGTGTGCGTGTCAACATGTAATCTACTCTATGCAAAGTCACGCTGGCTGTTCCACCTCGCCGTATCATATTTCTTGCATGCCTCGGGGCTTCATCTCTTTGTTGTACATCTACGAGACGCTCGGATTGGGTAAGTTAGTAATGGACGTATCTCTAGGTTAGTGTTTGATATTGTACTGATATTGTAGAAGCATTCTCTAAGCAACATGCGTTCTGAGATCAACTCGTTTGAAGACGGGTTAGCCTAGAAGCACTGTACAGTGTTGGACTCGAACAAGAGGGTTCTTTGCCCATTGAATTCCGACACAGCACTACTGAGTCACCATGAGCAGGGTCGAAGTCAAGAGCACCCTCGTCGGGAGGGCTCGCGTTGTCAATGCGGCAGAGTACGGGTCAAATCGATGAAACAACGGCAGAGAGCGATGCGAGGGTGCAACGATGAGTTCTGCGGATATGCAGATCGTCCCGATCTGGGTGTGCGAGCTCGCTCGTCCGTACCCCATAACGCATCTGCACAGGCGCTGGCGCGCAAATGCCTGCTGCGCTTGCGGATCAAAAAGGAAAGCGAACGCGCCGATCTCCGCTTTTAGGGTCCACAGGCAGCGGCACATTTTATCACTGGATCTCTTTCAAGAACCTAAAGCCATGCGTGGCGAGACGAGCTGATCAAAGCAAAAACGTTTCTCTCGCGTACAAATGTTATACCCAGACCAGAGAGTCGCACACGTCACACCGAAACGGCGCAAGAGCTCTCAGGAGAGAAAGGTTGCGGGGCTTGTCTGGAATTTCTCCTGTCGATTTCAGTGAGATAACAAGGTGTGGTGACTCCGGTGAGAGTGTTCGAGCCTCGAGTAGTGGTCCTCTCGGGTCAGCATATTGGGCATATGGAAGAGGGCTTGGTTTACTGTAGGGCGGAAGATCGGCCATGCGGGAGAACAACACTGACCTTGGCATGGTGCGATGTCCGATTCGAAGGATGCTCTGGCGTTGTAACAGTTGGTCAGAGGACCTGAGTAACCGCGGAGCAACTTTGTTGAAATCCGCTGAGTCTGCATTAAGTGTTTTACATTGTGTGACATCCATCCGAAGAGTAGCCAATGCCTGAATATTATTCAAGCTCACGGTAGATAGTCATTTCGACATGGTATTGCTTTAGAATTTCAGAAGTGTCATTCCTGAACTCGTTGAGTATTCACTCACATGCATGGTCAGGAACTATGCTTTATGATAAGCATCCTTAAGTCGCTTGTTTACGTACTCTCCGGCAGTAACAGGGTTATATTTTGCCGGCTTATCAGCAGACACGCAGCTTGGTATCGGCTGCAAAGACACAGTATTTAGTGATGGTGTGACGCTAACCGTCGTTGTTACGCACCTCGATATTTACATGGTAATCTGTACCAAAAAACAGAGGGATCGAATACCGCTCCTTGCCGCTCTTGTTAATAGCTCGGTGGACCGTGGACTTGAACACATCGTCTGTCGGACAATAGGGTTTCACTACCCAGCGCATGCCGATAGATTAAATGAGCAGTACTTACTGGTCCACATTGCAAGTTGGTCACCAATGCTGATACAAATGGAATAAGCACTCAGACGAAGTCCGAAAGCTACAACTTACTTGATGACCAATGTATCTTTGATAGCGGGTGCATCGATCCATCGTTTCTCCGAGTTCATGATCTGAAGTGCCTGAATTCCAGGCTGCTGCCAGAGAATGGTAAAACACTAGGAAAAGAAAATATTAGGTTAATTTCAATCTATGGGAATCCAGCACTCTGCTCATGCTGACCTCGAAGCTACGGAATAAATGAGTACAAGTAGAAGGAAGTGAGGAATAAAGGTACTCAGTGTGAGCGCCAACACCAAAGGTATTATCGTTGATCTCAGGATGTCCATCCTGTGTCGGGTAATGCAGCATTTTCATGATCGCGGCAGAATTCTGTGTCTGAAATCATTTTATGAACTTGCCTGCAAACAAATAAGCGCAGAGGTTACCCACCTTGTCATCGAAATATGTCTCTGGAAGTTCAAGAGCCAGAGAAAAGAGTAGGAACAACGTTTTGCCAACATTCACTGCCGCATGGCTGAAACAAAATATTAAGTGGTGAAACCATTTATTCTTTGAATCAGCTTGACGCACTAGTATTGAAGGCAAGCTTCTCTGAATTCTGGATAGTCGTCCGAGGGCCATACATTTGCACCTGCCATTACACCATCGTTTTTCCTCTTTTCGTCACATGCTTTCGCTTCAACCTCTTCCCACCCTATTTCAAAGCCTTCGTGAAAGTCGCCTTTGCTGTTATTAGATGGATCAATGTTGGAATCGAGGGGGGGATTGTATCCTTTAAAATTAGCAACGGTCTTGTGGTAAAGCTGATGATGAAATAACTCAAAAGTTAGAACCGGTCAAGTCGTACAAAGGATGATATGATAACAGCGGCACCTTCATTTTCGTCGCCATTGGAAGGCTGAAATATGACTGCACCGCTGCGAGAACCTTATCCAGACACGGTTGGGGAATACCGTGGTTTTGTACTGAGGGACTTGCGATAAGGCGGGCGGTCTGTCCTCGATGACAACGAATGCGCACTGTAGAAGAACCCAACTTTCATGCATGCATCTCGGATCTCATACGCTGTAGCCAACCGTCCTTCTGGCGTACCACACTTCCTCAGGTCTCTGTCGAGTCAGTCAATTGTAGACTGACATCATTTGCCAGCATGATGATCACCAGACTTACATGATCGGGATGCTGGTGAATGCACCGTCTATGTTAGCCGCTGTCTCTGCCAAGGACATTTTCGACGATCGTAGCGATATGATACAACCTGAACGTTGACGTTGAACGACGGAGGCTGTGGGAACAATTGCCGCCACACAATGATCCTTGATCAAGTCACAGCAACGATCCTCAAGTAATTAAGGTTTATGTCACAGCTTTTCGGCATGCTATATAATTTACTTTAGGTGGGCTTGTTGGGGGAGAATCCACCATGACAACACCGTCTCCCGCATATTGGCAGTGGCTCCATCACCAACAGATAATCAAAGTATGTCCCATACTCCAAGAGATTCGCTGTGCTCGAACTCATTGCAATAGTATTGCAGAGGTATGATGCACAACCATTGTGGTCTTTACCTTGCATTCATTCTTGTATACACCGCAAGTTGCGCCGATATCAATATGGGCATGTATCCATTTTCGTTGACTTCACCCAGGGCTCTGATAAGTATTCCAGGTGTTTGATTACTTCCTCACTCTTGATGAAGAGGTGCGCGGAATAGCGTACTGTCGTCGGAGAGACCACGTCGCCCTCACACTCCATCAAAGGCACGCCTGATGACTAACAAAGGAGGATGGGGCATCACACATATATTGTATATCCCTACTCGTTTCTTTCCATTGACAGGATCGCTGTGTGCGAGTTATAGTATGTCCATTTCCACTCCTTTCCGAAAAGTGAAGTCTTTGACACACATCCAGATGCACTGGTAACGACTCGCCCGGAGGCAACGGTAGGGCAGCTTGTTCGTTATCATAGGGCGCAAACGCTCACGTACAACAGTGTGTCGCTCTCTATAGAGCTGCTGAAGGTGAGTACAATAGATCCCGGTTGTGATGACAATGCCAAGACAATGCCACTTCTAGTCATTTTGTTTCTGGGCATGCTCGCCGCAGAGGGTATGGTGAACACTTGAAAAACGACGCGAATTGTATTCTTACAGCTACACTGAAGGACTGCTCCTGATTCGAACCATCGCATTGTGGAACCATAAACGGCGGATCTGTCAGGCTCTCATTCTCATTTACTGCGTGAGTCGCATCAAAGACATTGAGACCAAGGTTACCTGGTAGTAACTCATAAAACTGATTCCGCCGACTCTCTAGATCGTGGGCATCGTGATGTTCGTTTGTTCCACCATATCAGCTTCCCTCAGGTTCAGCGCCATTTGTGGGGAAGCATCCTCATCGGTTGCGACTGCTTTAGCGACAGCTCTCAGTCGGGTCACAGTTGGCATGTTTTCGAGTGCTGCTTTCTTTGAGCTCGGTAAGTGCTGTATGCAAGCATGCGTTCATAGTCACGGACATTTCGCCCCGTCAGTCGTACTCACCTTGACGGTCCTTCATGGGTATGCGTGGCGACATTCTGGGCTCCAAAGCAAAGGCGAAGTCATGTCTGCTGTCACCCAAGGAAATTTGATGTATACGCTGTCGATCTTCTGTGCGTGGCGCTTTTCAAGTTCTGCTTCACCCATTTTTATGGTATCGGACGCCAGTGACATCGGTCGTCAACATCACATTCTTTGTCTTACCGGTCAGTCGGATACTTCCACTTCCGCAAATACTTACTGATGTACATAATTATTCAATGCTGCAGCTCCACGACGGCTGGAATGGTATACTCGCAACGTAAGTTCCGAAGCTTGCCTTTTGATTACAGAGGATCAGCTTTGAATGGTACATGCATAGTTTCCAAGGTGTTTTGCATGGCGTCGTCGCCTCCCGTATCCTCTTCAATTTACGGGACGCGTTTGATAACCGGAGGGACGAGATGTCGTACTCAATGTCTCGCTTGCAATTCGCCAGCTTACCAAAAAGCACGGCACAAGATATCGAGTGGTCGCATTAGGAGGAGATTTCTTTTTAAAATGCTGACACCGCTTATGCCCTTCGACACGATTGTCGTGATTGGATGATTGAATTATTGAGCAGGCTTGATCGATGATCTACCACTGTTCGTGCCTACGACGTTACCACGAGCGTGTTCCATAACTATGTACCTTGATGTAATTATTTTTAGCTTCTCTGCGCTGCGGAGGTCGCTTACGAGCAACTTGCGAGTAGTGTAGCCTTCTGTAATTAAGTATAGAGGCAATATTGTGGTGTGTGTTACCGGGTGCCCCTGACTCCTTCTTAAAGCTTGACGCTCCAAAGGGGTTGGCGACTGCCATGTAAGTCCGACAAAGTCCTCCAGCCTTAATCGAGCTCAGTCTCTCTGTGCTTCGCTCGCCAGAAGACCACCGTAAATATGGTCTCAACCGCACTTTCACAGCACATAGGTAGGAACGAGCGAGCAGGCGTAATAAGTAAATGACCATAGGTCGTCGCTGCCCACAGCAGGACGCCGTTCGTCCAGCCAAACACGACTTGCTCATTATATTCACCGGTGGAATCGACGTTGAGGCCTTGAGGTTTGTGAATATTTCGTACGTCTTTGAAACGTTTAGTTACAATGATGCAATCAATGGAGGCGCTTTACACTGGCCCACTTTCAGCACTGTATTCATCTCACGGATTAAAGCAATAGTACCTCCCGGTTATTGGATGTGTTGAACAAGAATAAACACAGTATTACTGCTCAGCGCTCAGCCTCCACCCGTTCCATCAGTTTCATATAATGATCACTTTTGTGCAGTGCCATAAGAGGTCACTGGATTTTGCTTCCGAATTCACCAATCTTAAACATGGGAATCCTTCCCTGCTCAACGGGGAGCCAGAAACGGTGTCCGCACGGACGCATCACAGGCTCTCCGGTGCTCGAAGTTTGCAGAGTTTCGCAGCTCAATTTTTTCCAGCCCTAAAGCTAACCGCCCTTGTTTGAGGCTCGCTACCAGAGGATCTATTCCGGGGTTTCTGCCCCCGGCTGCCACCTCCACGGCCCGATTTTACCAACAGTGTCAACAATACGGGTAACGTACGTCGTCCTTTCCACGTTGTTGCTAACATTCTGAATCGGCCGGTCAGAAGAGTCGTCAAGATGTGTGACCGTACGCGAGGGCGCCCTTGAGTCTGGCGACAGTTCTCTCTGACCCAAGAATGTCAATCGTTTCGGGAATAGTGGGACCAGTCTGAAGCAATAACTGATGTAAGAGGTGGGACAACAAGAACAAGAACAAACCGACCTTCATCGCAGTCAAAGCGTGTCGAAGGGCCGTCAGGAATACCTTTTGCTTGAGCCCGGTCGCATCGCATGCGGCGTGCACCAGAGACGAGAAATCGGAAACACTGGATGTATCTGGTTGGGCAACAAGACAGTGGATGGTGGCATCAAGAGCACGACCTGGCAAATGAAAAGCGAAGTAATGGATAGATAGGTCAACATGATCTGGGGGATGGGTTATACTCACGATAATCATTGCTCGACATTGACTTGCGCAAAAACTGTGCCTCTGGAGTCGAGTAATTCGGGTCGATGAAGAAGTAGGGAGCCAAGGTGGGAATGTCCTGTATGTTGGTTATCCGTCCCTAGTCATCGACGGGGAACACTCAGCCGGGCAATCAAGACGCGCCGAAGAAACCTCACGTATAATACATGAATGACCCCAGCAACGTATTGCGGGGTCGTGTGTTGACTGTCGAGACGTGAAACAGATGTGGCATTATAAACCATCTTGCACGACTCACCTGGACGGAAACGAGGCTCGGATGAGATCATGTATCCTACGTGCATGATGCAATGTTCCTTCGTCGTTTTTCCAACTACGCATGAGATGGTGTTTGTTGAGGTATTCGAGTTTGGCAGGTTCCAAAACTTGTCGACGGTGTGTTAAGCAGGCGAGATCAAACTGTAGCAGGGGCGCAATTCAAGTGAATCAAAAGTAAGTATGTCCCAATCGTACCTGTTCAATGAGTTCTGGCAGTGTCAAAATAGCCGTGCTCTCGGGGCTGCGGACAGTGGCAGCCGATTCCAAAGGAGATCGCGCTTGTCCCCAGCCTGCCAGTGCTAGCCAATTAACTAATGCTTCTGGCTCCCAACCTCTTTTCTAATGCTCCGGTTTATCATTGGGGCGGAGATAGATAAACACAAAAGGCTACCTACCATGAACTCTGAGACCGCAACGTCACCCTTGCGTTTTGACATCTTGGAACCATCAGGGTTCAGTAATATGGGGATGTGCGCAAATTGCGGCGGCTTCAGTGAAAGGCAAGAGTACAGGTCAATGTGCAACGGAAGAGACGGAAGCCATTCCTGAGGGATGGTGTGTAAGAAATAATATACTTGGGAGAGGGAAGAGACTAACCTCTCCTCGAATTACGTGGGAGATGCCCATTTCATGGTCATCGACGACCGAGGCAAGATGATACGTAGGGAACAAATCAGATTTGAGGAGGACAGGATCGGTTGGAAGTGAAGCATGAGCATCCCGCAAGGACCCAAAAACGACATCGTGGGCTGGAATGCGTTCCGGGAGCCTGTCATCCTGGCAAGACAGTCGAAAGCTGAGTGAAAAGGGCCACACAAAGTCAACGACATACGTTGAGTCTGACAACGAATTTTTCGCCTGCGCGGACGCGTCTTGCAACCTCTTCTTCGGTGAAATGAAGGCAAGCTTTGTCATACGTGGAGTTGGACCCTGCACGAGCCAACCTTTCTCTTGTGGCAGCGAGTTTGTCTTGAGAACAAAAACAGCGGTACGCGTGACCTGACTAAAAGAGTATATGAGACAGAGAAGGAAAACGTTGGTCACAGTGCATACCCCCAAGAGCCGGTTTGCATATGAATGATACAAGTCTAGACGTTCCGACTACCAGAAAATTAGTGGGCACGGAACGGAATCAACAATAAAACGCACCTGATGATATGGCCCATGTGGACCGCCTAATCCAGGACCTTTACAGAGGAGAATAACCGCCGTCAGGACTTTCCGCTTCCAGTGCTTAGAGTCCGATTTGACTTTACCGAAATCATAGGAAAGCCCAGCCCAAGTCAACGCAGACCGAATGCCATCAACAGCCCCTGGGACATACCGCGACTTCACAAGTATAGTGTAAGCATTTGAGATTAGGAAAGCGAGAGAAAACGCGACGCACGGCGTCTGTGTCTTCAATTCGAAGTATCCACTGGCCGCCGTGTTTCTTTGCAAAAAGATGGTTGTAGAGGGCTGTTCGAAGACCACCGAGGTGTAAAGCGCCAGTCGGAGAGGGAGCAAAACGTAGCAAAACTGTCATGTTACACCCTTCTCGTTGAGTGGCCTGACTCAATTGACGGCGGAATCCGAGCCTCAGCCCGAAACGGATCCGACACAGTGGTTTTGCTTCAACTTTGCCAAAAGATCTCCAATATCTAACTCAAGCTGATGCTACTAAATCACTCGCAAATATTCTAGATCCATATTCCATTTTACCCTTGACAGTTAATAGTTTATCGGAATCAAAATAGCTTTTTCATACCAGTGGCCAGGGCCCTTCATTGCAGCGGGAAAAGGCCGATTGCCACTTTACACGCAACATTATATCACCGACGATCAGTTCGATTGGCCTCCCAGGCGGTGAAAGAGACGCCAGTTCAATTTGACAGCAGAACGAGGACTTGATCAACTTCAATTAATCTTCAGAGGTCCGCGTCTCAGGACGCCCCGGTTACAACAGCCCTTCGATCAAAGTAACTCCGGGTCTCGCCCAAGAGAGAGAACGTGCGCGTTTCTGCATCTCAGATAGGATCTCCAGCAGGTAAAACTTTACCCTCTTGCAGGTTTCTGTCCAACTGCCAATTCTTCAACATAAACGAGATTTCTCAGGTTGATCCATCCTCCGCTCGAATGAGTTCGAAATGGGAACTGGAACATATGTAACGTCCGTGGCACCAAGGTCTTTCTGCCGGGGACTGTGCTTGAGTCGATCCTCGTGCTGGTTATGTAACCCGCATGTATGCCGCGCGCTATCTTGTGTAATGATCGTAAGTTGAGGCACTGTTTCCAGTAATACTATCTAGTTGCCACTCAGGAGTACACGTGGACTGCACTCCGTCAAAGGTCGAGATCCGGGGTTGTTTATTTCCTTGAACCCTGAGGTCTAGAACGAACAAATATGATCCTTCCGGTCTCGGGACCCGACTAATTATTGAGCGAAATGAGTGAACCGCATGCACACGTGAAAGGTAAAGCACAAGATCTGAATCTCATCGCGAATATCATTGCGACCACTTTCGACATTGGTCTCATCACACATAAATTATAATAGATAGATATAGAGACTAATTTTGATGCAATGGATTATAGCAGTAAAGTGGCAGAACCATGAAGCACAATTCGAGACACACAAACCAACGCAAAAATGACAGCAACACACGCGAAACGCTTGACATACCGCCGTTCCACATGCACCGTCACAATCTCCTTCCCCATCATTTCACGTTCCCACAACGCACGTTCTCCAGCTTGCTGCGCTTCGGCTTGGCGTTGCTCAGCCTCTGCGAGCTCCCACCCCCCACGCTCCTTCGCGAGCAACCGCGTCCCAAGTTCAGCCTCCGTCCTCGGAGCGGAGGAAGCGTTCTTGTGCCGCTGATTTGCATCCTCCAGTCGGGGCTTTTCCGTTGCAAAGTTCGTGACCAATCGCTCGAGATCGTACCGAATCCGCTCTATCCTCTCCAGCGAGGTCCTGGCTTCTTTCTGTAGCACCTCCTTGGCCCCCGTGAACGTTGCTGTTTCTGTCACCTGGCACAGCTTTTCAAACGCTTTCGTGTGGTGCTCCAGTTGGTTTGTCAGTTCGCGCATGGTGTCCGCAGGTGTGGTGGCGCATGGAAGATCCGCTGGCTGGTCGAGCGTATCTGTTTTGACAGGAGACATCGTAGATTCGCGACTAATCATTTGACGGAGGATCGCATGTGCTGAAGCCCGTGAGCCATCGTGAGGGAGCATCCGCGCTCCCATATCCACCGCATGCATGAACAACTCGTCCCTGCGCGCAGACCTTGGCTCTCTGGCATCGCCCGGCCCACCGTTGGACTCCTCTTCAGGACACTTGTCTGTCACGACGACGACGTCCCGGAGGCTCGTATTACCGCAGAACTTGCAGAACGTTTGGAAATTATGCCTTGACGAACCACCCATCCGGTCCTCGGCAACACGATGCATGTATATCACCCCTGCGAATTTGACCCCTTGACTGTACCTAAATGCGAATTCATAAAGATGTATCCGTGTGTGTGTGTGTGCTTACAGTCGAGAGAAATATTCGCTGATCGACTTGAGAACGTCCAAGACGCTTGGGATGCTGTCGTCGAAACCCGGAGTGTCAATCAACGTGACCGTCCGTCCATCGAGGGAAAACGTGGACGACTGCAATTCGGTGGTGCAACTTCCGGGAGACTTGCAGACAGACAAGTTTGATCCGCTCGCTAGATTGATAAACTGCACGAGGGGCGTTTCTGGGTAAATTGCGAGGTATGTCTTCGGAAAGAATTTACGCACGGTTGACTTGCCACTTCCAGTGACTCCTATGACGCTAGATGCAGACTTAGGATACCGTCAACCAGACAGCAAGAGACTAGCGTACGCAATCGCCACGGTTTGCTCGCGAAAGGCCATAATGTGACTGTTGCGTCAGGAGGTAGAAGGGCTTGAGGATGTAGAGCAGTGGTGTGGCTGAGCGACGAGGTGCCGGAAACTTGATGAATGGAAGTCCTCTTATATCACCCTGATCCATGGGCAAGGCGCTGCCTCCGCATCCAAAAATGCGTCGTCTAGACATAGGAGCGACACGCACAGTCCATGCCGTTTCCCAGATCGAAATGAACCAATCATAGCCTCATCAGACCCTCGGATGAGGGACAGGACAAGTAGTTGAGTCTGTCATCTTGTCCAGTGCGGTACCATGGCAGGATGATAATGGTCGAGCCTGTCATCACGTTGTTGGCGAATACACGGCGTGAGGCGTGGAGAGCCACGACCCACATAACTCTATTCAGTCTAAAGCATCAAAGTACCTACGCGTGTGTCTATCGTGCTAATGATCCCTCCTTCGCCTACGAAGCATCTCCTCGAGCCTCCGCAATTCTACCTCATACTCACTCGCGAGCTTCGATGCCTTGTTCTGCGCCTCTTGTAGCTCCGCCTTGGCAGCTTCAACTTCCTCCTCAAGTTCCTCTTGTGTCTCCTCGTCCCCGTTCCGTTCCGCCTCCGCCATCTCCGCCATCAGCGTGTCCAACCTGTTCTTCCGTTGAACTACAAGCTCCAGCATCACCCCGTGTATTTGCTTGTATATCGACGTCTGCATGATATCCCCACCCCCTCCCAGCTCCTCCTGGATCCGAAGTGTAACGGGCGTCATATCGACCAGGCTCCGGATGATCTTGAACGCAGATTCATGTGTGTTGTCGTGACGCATCATCCTCGCACCCTTTTCAAGTACAGGCTTGAAGAAAATCTCCTTGCTCGCGAGTTCCTGCTCTCGCGAATCGCCAACTTCCGAGGACACGGTATCCCACATGCCGGTGACAAGGACGACGTTTCGGTACGTTTCTTCGCCGCAGAGCTCTTGGAACATCTTGAAACTCTGTCGCGCCGAACCGGATACCTTCACGTCGGATATTCGTTGCATGTAAATGACGCCCGCGAGGCGCATGCCTGCTCTGTGGCTGCGCATGTGGGTAGCGCCCGTCAGTTTGGCTGCATTTTTCTAGTGTCCATGCACTTGCCTCGTGACAAGGGATGCAGCTATGATCTTCCATATATCACTGTCCGCCAAGGTCGTATCACCAAATCCCGGGGTGTCGATCAAAACCACTTTTTTGCCGTCGATGCTGAATGGGTCCGATGCTTGCACCTCCGATGTGCAACTCTCCAATCCTTTCCCTACCCCGAGTGAAGATCCCGATACCAGGTTGATGAACTGTAAGCACCTTGTGAGAGAGTCGCTCGTCAGGTAGGTGAATGGATTAGGCGGACCGTCGTCTTTCCGCTCCCGGTGGGACCCATGACCCTGGTGTGTCTATGAGTATCGTGATGCGACAAGGGTAAGGATGAAGGGATACATACACAATGTGGATGGGCTTTGAACCAGTATCCTGGACCGCAGGGGTGGTCGATGCACCCGCTGCAGGCGCTGATTCTTCGTCAACGTCTGTCAACCTCAGACTCCCCTTTCTTCGCACTCCACATATGGCAAGGGCCAAGGTAGAAATCCGCATAACAGCTGAGAAATATTGGCCCATGGTCAATTAGTAGTGGCGTTGGTTGCGGACAAAATTGAATGGTGAACGAGGTACGTGGAACTGCTCACAGGGTGCGTGTCGACAGCGCCGCGGCAATTCACATCATCGGCTCAGTGGTGTAGAAGACCTGACGACTCGGGCGTGGATTTAATGAATCGATTTCATTTGCGAGGCGAGCCTCGAGGTCGCGGAGATCAGGGAGAGAATCGTTTGTACCAAAAGGCCACATTGTACATTCGCGTTATGCATCCTAAAACGACGTTTCGAACGCAAGTGATGTATAGAGCTGGCACACTGACCTGAGTACGTAGTCTTGTTCATCCGTCCTGTTGGAAGCAATCAAATGCAGGAAACGGTGCCTCATCTCCGCACTTTTGTGCTATTTCCGGAGGTGGAGTCGATGCCAAACGCGAACCCTACGCATGCCTTTGGTTTGCATCTCAACTTTTGCAGAGCATGCCCTGGCAGTGTCCCAAGATGCCCATCACAAGGGCATGCAACCAGGCTGAAGGGTTCTATTTAGTCAATCGCCGATCAGACGCAGCAAACCAAGACGCGGGGCGTTGCACGACAACCAAAAGGTTCATGGTTTCGGCATTGGGAGAAGCGTACAATGAGAACTTGTCATCACGGCGCATCGATGTTGGCTTGGCGTGGTGAAACAGATCACATCACCCGCTGGTCGGTAATTCGAATGTAGACGCGCCTCTTGCAGAGGGGGGTTTCGCCGATATAGACCTTGTCCTGCGATGTCGAAAACAGGGCAGCAACCTCGTGCGCAGCCTCGAAGCCGATCAGATCCACGGTGACTGGCACAATGGCGGAAACAACGCCGCATCCACCTGGACCCACTGCGCGTGCGCCTCACAGCACGCCCCGCACGCATGCAACGACGGATGATAAAAGGGTTGTCATAGGAGTTGGTGCGCTGCCCTACCCACCCAGTATCTTTGGGAGTAGGCCACGTCACTGGTTACAATTTCCGTCCCATCCTATCATTGATGGCTCCCGGAGAAGAGAAGATGAGGGTTGCGTACGCCGACTTTTGCCTTCGATGGTGTACTTTTCTGAGTTTCTGCCCAGCGTCATGGGAGCGACAGGCAGTGGGAAATCGACCGTACGTCATTTGACCTCCACGAGAAAAGCACGAGATGACCGAGGAAACTTGGTCAGTTTATTAACGTCGCAAGCGGGTCAAGCAAGATGGCTGTCAGTGATTCGCTCGAGAGCTGCACCATCGACGTAGACACGACCACATTTTTCCTCGATGGTCAGACTGTCACGTTGATCGATACGCCGGGATTTGACGACACGACCCGAAGCGACACCGACGTGCTCGAGTCAATCACTGACTATCTCTCTGAGTCGTAAGCACACTAGTTGCCTCGGGCCTATAGACAGACCGTCAACCCTTTGACTGCAGGTACAGCCAGGGCGCCAGGCTCGTCGGGTTGATCTACATGCATCGCATCAGCGATAACAAGATGGGCGGTCCATCGAGAAGAAACTTACACATGCTCCGCAATCTCTGCGGAGACGCGACACTCCAAAATGTCCTCCTGGTCACCAACATGTGGTCCAAACTCGACCCCGACGTCGGAGAGGCGAGGGAACGTGAGCTCGCGAGCAATGAGAAATTCTTCAAGCCCGCACTCGACAGGGGGGCTCGGATGCTTCGCCACGACGGCGCGCAGGCGTCCGCGCACGCGATCCTTCGCCACTTGGTCGGTCTTGAACCCGCAACGCTTCTCGTCCAAGATGAGATAGTGAACCAGGAAAAGGATCTTGCCCATACCACTGTGGGTGCAGACGTTATGCGTGGATTGAATGAACGGAGGGAACGGCAGACGAAAGCACTGGAGGTTTTATCCCTGGCGATAGAAGCAGCAAAGATCGAGAAAGACGAGGAGACATTGAGGGTACTCCAAGAAGAAACCAAGTTGGCGCGAGAGGAGATCGAGCGTGTACAGGGAGACCTCGAGCGGATGGTGACGAATTTTGCGGCGGAGAATTCGCGACTTGAGAATGAGAATCAGCGGTATCAAAAAGCGTTTAAAAAGCAGAAAGCGGATGCCGAACAGAAAGCACAAATGTACGAAGAGGAACGTAGGGCCCGTGAGCGTGCAGAGGCTGGGCAGAGGCGCGCTGAAGCACAGCTAGCTGCCGAACGTGAGTCACGGAAGCGCGAAGAAAGGGAGCAAGAACACGAGCGACGGGAAAGAGAGAAGCAAGAATATGAGCGGCAGGAGCAAGAGAGGCAGGAACAAGAGGCGCAGGAACAAGAGAAGAGGGAACAAGTGAAACGGAAGCACGAACTGCAACTACAAGAGATATGGGCGCAAATGCAGCAAGAGTACGAACGGCAGGAGCGAGAGAAGTTGCAGAACGAAAAAAGGGAGCGCGAGGAGCGCGAAAGGCAAGAAAAAGAGAAAAGCTCGTCCTCTGCCAGTTTCTCCTGTTTCCTACAGTAACGAGTCTCGAGTTTCCAGTGGTTGACCTGTATCATATCCGATGGTGGTTTCCCTTTGCTTCCATTACTATGAGATTCCGACCTTTACTACTTCAAGGCTGAGGAAAAAGGAATAAAGACGCTAGCCTGCTCTCCGATCAACAAACTGGTCCATTCCAATGGCGCGGGTCACTTTGACGCGTCTGTAGGTGACTGATATCTGTCGGTTTGAAGGCCATCGCGGTCTTCGGAGTCAGAACATTTCAAGGACGGCTTGAATGAAAGCACAGGATGAGTATCGTCATTTTTGACCATGTAGTTAATCTATTCGGCGAGTCAGGTGTAGTAGTTTGAGCACATACAAGAAACTCTGTTGTAATTCTAGTGAGACTCTTGGTTAATCGTCCTCGAAATACGGACGAGTATTCTACAAATGTCAAAAAGTACCACTGGTATGAAGCACGCCAAAAATCTATATCCATCTAATGTGGTCAATTTACTCGTTGTCCACGCCTTCTTCTTCCTCGGCAAGAAGCCTTTCGACCTCAAGGGCGGCCATGCAACCACTGCCGGCACTCGTGATCGCCTGTCTGTAGCGCTTATCTTGAACGTCGCCTGCTGCAAAGACACCCTTGACGCTAGTCTGTGTGGTTCCAGGGACGGTAATGATGTAACCATCTTCATCAGTGTGTAGTTGGTTGCGGACAAGCCCGGTAGCAGGTTCGTGCCCGATGGCATAGAAAAGACCGTTGACTGCGAGGTCTTTTTCTTCGCTTGTGAGCACGTTCTTGATGCGAAGATTGTTGAGAAGGTCACCGTCTCCCTGACACTCGGTGGCAACCGTGTGCCACAGGATAGTCTAAATCAAAAGACGGATCAACCAGTGACACGGTCAACAATATGGTGAACGGTCAGTCGAAAGGAAGCACGCACAATCTTTGGGTGGTTCATCAAACGTTTAGCCATGATCTTGGAAGCGCGGAGTTCCCCTCTACGCACGAGGACATATACGTGCGAACCGTATTTCGTAAGGTCTAGAAAGGGAGATGAGAACCAAATATTGCTAGTGCGTGGCGTCCCCTACACGTCGCTTCTTCCGCCGCAGAGTCTCCGCCTCCTATGACAGCGAGGGGTTTGTTCCTATCAGACGCATCGAGTCGGTCATGTGACTTATCCTCAACCATGACAAAGCTCACCTGAAAATCGGAACAGCACCGTCACAGACGGCACACGCACTGATGCCGCTTTGCCAGTATATATTTTCGCCCTTGAGTCCAAGCCGTTTCGCGCTCGCGCCCGTTGCGATGATGACAGCGTCTGCTGTATCAGGTTCGCCGTCTTCTTGGTCCTCGCGCCAGTACCGGAACGGACGGGCAGACAAGTCGATCTTGGACACGGTTTCTGTGATGACACGCGTTCCAAATCGTATCGATTGCTCACGGAATTTATCCATTAACTCAGGGCCCATAATTCCATTGGGGAACCCAGGATAATTCTCGACTGGAATGGTGAATGCGTGAGTGAAGTGGGACAAAGATATGGTGGAGCATGACCGCACTTTCAGTCGTCGTGGTAAGTTGACCACCAGCAGCGAAGCCGTTTGCCATGAAACCCTCGAAGAGGACGGGGTTGAGGTTAGCGCGAGCAAGGTAGACTGCGGCGGTGTGCCCAGCGGGACCGGAGCCGATAATGACCTGGAAAGGGCGCAGACATGAGCACACTGTCTTGTAGGGTGGCCGCACATTGTGAACAAGAAACATACGGCTTTCGAATGCATTTTCTTGCTTGTTCCGTTTGTGAGGGGGGCCATGAGGGTCAAGTTTCGAGACTGAGGTGGGTCTTGCTTGAGGGTGAATACAGAAGCAGATGCTGCTGGAATAATGGATGACCGTAGGGCCTTTGCGAGTATGCGAGTGCGTGAAAACAGGACGACAGAGAAAGATCAGTGACTGATCCGGACAACACTGGATCGAATTCACCCCCAGCCGAGAAGCCGACACGTCGGACTCAGGAATACCAAGCAGCTCTTGAAGCGGAGTCTACAAACATCTTGCAAAGTATGACGACATCAAGAGGAACTTGGCTTGAGAAAAGCAGTGGACTTTACACTAGTTTCAATGGATTCCATTTGGTATGACTTTAACCTGGCTATATACCTTGAGGCGAAGTGTTTTGTAAAAGACTGGCCAGCTATGTGTTGACATGCTAACTACCTGGTCAACCTCGACCCTTCAAATATGTGTCTACTGTTGAAGTTTCCCTTGTGAAAGCGACTTGGATGAGGGCTTCCCGGAACTCGGGATTTCGCGCCGTTCGCGCCGTTCGTGCCGTTCGTGCGTTGGAAGATTCGTCATACCCAGGAGTCCCACGCTTCGGTCCCAAACGGTCCTGGACCGATACGACCGATTTTTCGATCGTCCCTCACATGACGACACCGCCCCCTAGTCACGCGACCCCGGCTAGTCCCGGCTGGGGAATTTTCGCTAAGGTCGAAGATTTTGGCGCGCCCTTGGGGCGCCACAGCTGTGTCAGGAACGACCGTTCGGGGACCGTTTCGGCAGGCACACCCAACCGCTGTACACTGATTCTGACCACGTTCGGAGCGGGCGCAGTGCATCGTCAAGACGGACGTCATGTACTATTCGTGGACGAGCATAATACAGCGTAGATACAAGGAAAAATGGGAGAGAACGAAGGGGAACAAAAGCGAAATGAGACTTGGAGGGGAATGGAAAAGTTGAGACGAAACGAAAACTGTGGCGAGACAAAGAGACGGGACAACGACAACGACAGCAACGAAGGGGAGATGGAGACAGAGACGGACGCTGAGATAGCGAGCTAAAGCAGAGACGAGAAAAAAAAACGAAACCCGCACACTCAGTTTGCACTGCCTTGGAGGTAGGTGAGCCGCAAGAAATCGCCGCTGTTGTCCTCGGGACGGATGATGTATCCCGCTGGCGTCACTGGATTGAGCTTGTAGTCAGCGAGGAGCTTGAATCCGATGGAGCCGTCATCAAACGTCCGGATGCGAGACGCGAGGAGCCGGACGAACGCTATGGCATCCATGGTGGCAGAGGGAGGATCTGGGAGCTCGGCGGTGACGACGGGTGCGCAGTATCGTTCGTAGATGTCTTGTAGCGTCGTGTAGAACACCTGTGGGTGAAAAACCTTGCCTGCTGTGAAAATACCTTGTGGCTGGGGCCACGGCGGGACTTCGTCGGCCTTGGAGACTTGCTTGACACCATCGTTGCAGTAGCCCTTCTTGTGGTTGAGGGAGGAACCCTCTGAGCCAGGATACATGATTGTGCGACAGCGCGAGCAAGTCTGTGCCTTCCGCGCCTGCCGTTATCAAGACGAGTGAGTCCAAACGTCAGGCAGGGAAATGGTGCCGCTGTGACACTGGCACGTACCTTCTTGGAGGTCCCACGCTCAATTTCAGGCTTGATGAGCACGATGGCATCGCAGTGCTTCCTCCAGAAGTCCTCGGTGTTCCGTTTTGCTGTGGGTGAGGATGGCCTGTCAGTGGGACGCATGGTTAAGTGAGTCCACGTACACTTGTAGTCGCCTTTCATAATCCTGTTCATCAGCCTTGGTTCGAGCTCACCAAGCTGTCGCAGGAGCGCAAGCGGGTGCTTGAGAACGGCAGATGTGCCGCACTTCGCGACAAGGCGCTTGTTGTAGTCAGCAGTTGCCTCCACCCATCGTCTGGGTGTCATCTCATAGGACACCCACTTGAACTCAGCCCGCATGTCCATGAACAAATAGAATTCGTTGGACTCCTTGACAGTGAGTGAACGTGGGTCGACATTGGTGGCGAGTGAGAACATGCGTTGCGAGCGGGTAAGGCCGTTGACATGAAAATGGGGGAGCAGAAGCGAACGCGATGCCGATGGGCTGCACAGTGCGCCACTGGTGGACACGGATGGGGATTTGCTGGCAGATGCAGAGGTGGGGACGTGGTAACCCATCGGTGTGTCATGCACGGTTGACGGCGGCTTCAGCGTGTCGACGTTGGATGTGATCACAGGGTTTGTTTTTCTGAAGTAGCAGTCGAGACGATTGGGTTGAGAGGTCTTTGTTTCGGAGGTGGTGTGGGGCTGCGTCTCCAGCTGCGATAGTTTGCTGATGGGAGGAACTGTTTCAACTGGCGGACCCCGTCCAGCACAAGAGTCCTTGACGTGAGTGCCACCCGACGGGAGGGTTCCAGCGAGGGCGACGTCGTCATCGTCAGTGAGCGAGATCACTTCCAGCTTGCGTTTTTTGGCTACTACTGTTGTGTTTGCTGTGCCTGCGGGTTGATCGAGGAGGCGCAGATCAATCCCCAGTTCCTCGAAAAGAGGCTGGCTGGCCTGCAATGCAAGATCCGAGGTGCCATCGTGCTCAAACTCGAGCATGTGTGTTGCAGTCGTGTCGTTCAGCTCGTTCAGCTCCTCTTTGATGCAAATGAGCCCACCAAATGACAATGTGTGATCCGACGCAGTCAAGCCGAACGTTTCACCGGAGTCAATGAGCATCAACTCCGGAAGACTCTCGAGGCCCGACAAAAGGCCGTCGTTGAGCAGCCGGTTCTGGAGAGTTGCGATAGCAGCAACCAGGCCGACATGGTGAGAACCATGTGTAGATGTGAGGAATGGAGCCTGCAGACTCAACGAGTCTTGTGTGACAGAACGATAGGCAACGCGAACATTGCGACGGAGGACGAAGTCGTGGCCAAGGGCAACCAGCATAGTTATCCCACTGGGCTGGACCCGCTGAAGGGAGTTCCAACCCTTGTGAGAGCCCTCAATGCGGCTACCATCCGACAGGATGTCCTGGCGGCAGCGCTCAAGGCACCCCTTTTGGACGTGCTTGAGCTGCTCCTTGTGCACCTAGTCACAATTGATTCAGTTGACGTGCGGTGGAGTCGTCAATGGATTGCAAACCCACCTGTGTAGCAGCGGCAGACCACACCGTTCCTTTCTCAGCCCACTTAGCAAAGGCGGCTTCGAGTTTCTGTTCTTGCTCTGCCTTGTTCCAGTACTCTGCGCCGGACCCGTTGACTGAGCGTTTCTTGAGGATTGCGTTCGTTATGTCAGCAGCAACAGCTGCTCGATGGACGTTTTTGCGGGAATTAAGAATGGCTGCGATGTACCTGAAAGTTCCGAGTGAGGACAGTTAGCGAGGATGACTGGAAACCGGGGTGTGGAGGACTGCGAGTTGAGACACCTACCTTGCGATGAAATGCCAGACATCAAGGACGCAGTGCGTCTCCGGCATGGCAGACTCTATAGCACGTCGAACCTGGCAACAGTTGTCAGTAACCATCATTTCTGGCATTGGAGACCCGAGCACTTCATGGCGGTGACGAACGCCAGTCAGTAGCTCAGTGATCTCAGCGTTCGCTTTCGTTTGACAGAGCCGCTGTACACAACAACTCTGTGTTAGCAGTAGAACATAGCACTGTAGTAGAATGTCCTTACCCAAGCAACGATCTCGCCCTTCTCGTTGATCATGGTTAATATGCCGCCCCGCAACTCCTTCGACCTTCGACAGTTGCTGTCCGTTATGGTTGCCTTGCTAGCAGACTTGAATGTGCTGTCCATTGATCCACATCGAGCTATGCGGCAGTGGCGACATGAGCTATTTTTGGGCGGTACAGTAGTAGACGAGAATACATAGCACTTACTGGGGAGAGACCTCAAATAAACCTCTGACTCTTTCTGCCGGGTGCGGCCACTGAAGTCCAAGAACACTTCAGTGATCATCTCATCAGAGATGGATCTGTCTGCGTAGCCTTGCGGGTCGTTAGGAGTCGAGAAAGGTTTTGGAGCACTTCCAAATCCAGACAGTCTTGCAGTGCCCATCGATTTCACACGCTGACGCTCGATTGCCTTCAGATATGCCCACTTTCGCTGGTGGTATTCTTGAAGGTGAAGCTCTGCAACGTCCGTCGTCAATGATCACTCCAACGAGACAGGCCAAATTGAAGGTAAGGACTAAGGACTTACGTTTGAAATGCTCTGCCAAACCTGCTGATGTTGTCGATGGCCGCAGTTCCACTACGATATTGAAGAGCTCTCGAGTAAGTGCACAACGTTTATAAAAAATTGGTATGGTCTCTGGCACAACGCAAGCACCTGTTAGATTGACGACGCTGACAAAACATGCATAGACACATACCTGGGATGTCCCAATGGTCCCAACCCTTCCAGAACAAATGGCTAGTCAGCGCAAAACAATAAGGGTATTCAAATCAAATGTAGCTAAGGCTTAAACCCTAGCTAAACCCTACGTCAAAGGGCAACATTGCTGTTGTGTCTAAACTCCGATGTCAATATGAAACTCCGCATGGCATAGACTAAATGAGGAAAGTACGCTGCGTATCCTCGTAGTATTTTTACTATCTGCATGAATATATAACAGTGGAAGGTTCGAAAACTGATCAACTACCCTCCCATCACCATGCCCCAGAGGTCTGTCCGCACAGAAATTCTCTCTCAGCTCCATGAAAGCGCGATCTCTATCATCACCCGCCGAAATGAAGAGATAAATGAGATCCTCATGGGGAGCAGTGACGATGAACTCACTGACGAAGGCTGGACAGACGTAGAGTCCTCTGATGAGGATGATGACAGATCGCGATCAACCCTTTCACCTATATCTCCCGACTCCTCTATTATCATGCTCGATGTTGTGTCAATGGATTCCAGTGGATCGGAGTCATCGGACACAACGATGTCCACTGTGGAGGAGGTTGAGGCACCATACAGGGATGCGCTTCAGTTCCTTGAAGCACTAGAGGACGAGGTGATGTGCGCGCGCGTGCTTGAGCAGCCGGATGAAAAGATAATGCGGGCTTCTCAGCTTCCCCTTCTCGGGCACTTTGCGGAATACTGCCCACACTTGTTCCACAAAAAGGTCCGCGTCAACCCTCAGGTTTTCGATGATATCCTAGATGCAATCTGTGAACATGGCGTTTTTCACAACCGATCCAACAAGCAACAGTTACCTATATCTATTCAGCTGGCAATTTTTCTTTTCCGCGCAGGGCACTATGGGAATGCATGCTCGCCTGAGGACATA
The DNA here is from genome assembly GCA_038092995.1 of Xerocomus minutiporus. NCBI lineage: Eukaryota > Fungi > Basidiomycota > Agaricomycetes > Boletales > Boletaceae > Xerocomus > Xerocomus minutiporus. Next base: position 1,780 of record JBBPRM010000106.1, on the reverse strand, counting down.
GCGCAGTGGGCAGGCGTTAGTGTAGGAACTGTGTGCAATTGTACTCACCGTGTCATGGTAGCTCTTCTCGACTGCCATGATAAGTATGTTTATATTCCAGCTGCAGATTCACCTCATCTACGCCATGCACGCTCATACACTGCACAGCTCACTTGTCGGGCTTGGCAGCGGGGCATTTTTGCTGTTGATGGTACATCAATTAATCTTTACGCACGACCAGGAATCTTCAGCGACAGTTTCTATGACCGAAAGTCTCGGTTTTCTCTAAATTGTCAGGTCAGTCAAATACGACCATCCGTCATGCTTGTACTCACCCATGTATGAAGGGGGTCGTGATGCCACACAACCTGATGTTCATTGACTATGGCCTAGGCAATCCAGGAAGCGTGCATGATGCATGGGCATTCCGATCGACTCAAGTGGCGACGAGCGAGGGGAGGGATCTTCCTATAGGACATTGGGTTTGGGCGGACTCGGCATATCCTTCTGAACGATGGTGTGTTGTGCCGTTCAAAAAACCATGCAATGGAAGGCTTACGCGTCAGCAAAACACCTACAATCGGTATCTGTCAAAAGTACGTACCAAAAACAACAGTTGCTAGGTTGTCTGATGGATGATACTAAGGTTCGTGTACGAGTAGAGCATGCATTTGCAGCCCTGAAAGGACGGTTCCAGTCACTTCGTGAGCTTCGTCTACGAATGAAAACAGAAAAGGACGTACACATTGCATGTTATTGGATCGAGTGTTGTATAATCTTGCACAACATGATCATACATTTCGAGGGAGAGCAGCAGAATGGTGGAACGTTGGGTTGGGTGAGAAGAGAAGGCGAGGAATTTCTTGACAGAGGCGAGGACGATGTAGAGTTGCCAGAAATAGCTGGAGGGGAGGGACAATGATTCCGAAGTCACCTAATGGATCAGCTAGTACGAGAACGAAGGTTACATGTATAAATACCATGCGTTGTTGGATTTTTTCATTGAAGTTCCATTCCTACAAAAAATGCAACATATATTTTGTATCAGCGGTATACGTACATGAAAGCATTTGCGGAAAGAGGTGTCCATATGACCATATGACATGGAAAGGGCAAGAGAACGGAACAAGAGCAGAGAGTGGTGGAGACCGGGGAAACCAGGGGCGACCGCCGGTGAAAAAGCAGGAATGTGGTCATTCAAACATCAGCATCGGCACTGGCGGGAATATGAGCAGAGTGGGTAGAAGTCACAGATGGGCCGGAAGCAGCGCCTCTAGCACTGGTGCCAAGTTGCGCAAGCTGTAGTTTCAGCGCCATGAGTTTCGCCTCCTCTTGGAGTACTTGAATATCCATCATTTTGCTTTCCATGTGACGTTGGTGGATCTTTTCAGCTTCGACACGATCTCTGGCATTTTCTGCCTCCAGGTGAGTGATCTCATTATTACGCATGTGAATCTGCATTTTTGTCATTTTATGCTCATTTCATAGGGAGGCAAAATGATGGCGCTGGTCCGTTGTGCTCTGATCTAGCGCGCTCATCTGGTTCTGGTGATCGGCCCGAATTTGGGCAAGCGTAGCCTTGCCCTTTGAGGAGGAGGTTTGTGAGGTCACAGAGTGCAATCGATGCCCGCTGCTAGAGAACTTAGAGGAAGAGCTAGTAGAGGTGGACTGCATTGATCCAGGAGGACGTTGATAATGGGACGAACTAAACGCCAGACGACCATCCCGGGATGGAGTTCGACGTGTTGGGCCTATTTCATGAGTTGCAGAAGGAAGGGAATGCCCTTCGTTGGGCTGGAAA